>CALNHX010001878.1:0-201276 GCA_940337035.1 Agriotes lineatus | reverse complement strand
GATCTCCCTCATTACCGACAGCAGGTCGGCCTTGTTGGCGCTCCGGCACATGCGGAAGTCCAGGTCTTCGAACTACTCCGAGAGGTCGCGACAGCCACAAACATTACGCTGCATTGGGTCACGGCCCATGCTGGGACCGAGGGAAGATGCTCGCCATGCGGAAGCTGGAGCGGTGGGGGGAGAGATGGACCACGGGAAGACCAGTGGCGAGGTATATTCCGACGATCGCGACTCGCCGGGAGGTGGTGGGCAGGCTCGATCACCATACTACCCAACTCGTGACCGGCCATGGAGCATTCGGGGCCTACTTGCACAAGATAGGCAGACAAGAGGACCCGGCTTGTGCCTGCGGGGAGGAGGACACGGCCGATCACGTTGTCCTGAGCTGCCCACTGGAGGACCAACACCGGGGACTGGCGGATGCGAGGCTGGCGGCCCACGGACTCCGGTGGCCCACCAACATGGAGCAGATCAGGACGCTGTCGCGCGAGAAGGTTTGTTGGAAGACCTTGCGCCAGTTTGCCTCCAGAGTACAGAGGTTGAAGGTCGTGCGCGAGTGAAGGTGCCGAGTGTTGGTGGTCGGGTGTCCAGGAATCCGACGAGCGGTGATCATTTCAGTCAGTAAACTGTTAGTTATGGAACAATTTTGTTTGTTTCGTAGTTTAAATATAATTTAAGTTAGTTTAAGTCTAATGGTTTTATTTATTAAAATTGCAATTCCTCCTACTGAGGTATCTAGGTTGTTTTGATATAGCATGTGTCCAGACTGGAGAGTTGTGGCTTTCCTTTTATTCTGGTTTCGCAAATTCCCAGAATATCTCATTTTATGTTGTTAAGCTCTTGTTCTAGGTTTTCTCTATCTGCCTCGTTGTGCATTGTTCTAATATTGTACGTGGCCACTCTTAGTTCTCTTATCTTTCCTTTTTCTAGGTTAGGATTCGCTTTCAGGTTTTTGCGTTTTTGCTTGGTAGTCGATTTTTTGCTCCGCCCATAGTCAATGGAGCAGACTGACATTTTCATGTCAGTTTGGGATTCCGAACGCTCCGTTCGACCCACCTGGGGACTTTTTCTGTGAATCGACATTTCATTTAACTTGAAGGGGGTTGGCCGTACTCTACCACGCTGGCCGTTGCGGGTTGGTAGAGGGTTGATGGACATAGAGGAGGGTAAGTAGGGTGTAGATGGAATTTAGGTTGGAACATGGCTCTCTCCTGGATTTGGGAAGTCGAGAGATCCAAGGCTCGCGTGGGCAGGGTCGCTTCCCTGAAGTAGACCTATCCTCCACCACGATCGCAGAGGAGTGTCTACCCGCTACCCATGATGTTCTGCAATTTGAAGAAGTGGTGATGACATTTTACAAAATGCTGAAATGACAACGCCCACCATCCAACCTGCAGATAAACGTATGTTGATTTATCCTAAATTTGCTATTTCTTTTCCGATAATTATTTTGAAAATTTTAATTATAAGAAATGATCTGGACAATGGGGAATATCAATTCGCTACCACACCAAAAAGAAAAAATATAACTGCTTTGTCTTCCCCCACAAGCGTTATAGAAGAGAGAAAAACTACAGATCAGAATCTCCTAACTGTATTAAAGACTATTGATACCAATTTAAATAAAATGGTTGAACTGAAAGAGAAAGAATTAAAATTAAATTGCATACAACTGCAGATTGCTAAGCCAACCTTGGATTTGTGTGAATTTATGTAAATAATTACTTAATAAATAATAGTATATTATTATATGAGCGATTATGACAGCCATTATTCACGAAGATGACATTAGGCGCGTGGCGCAAGTCATCTGAGTGAATAATGGTCATAATTGCGAATGTAATACGATATTTTATGCAATAGGAGTTTTGCGTTCATATTTCCAAATGATGGAATTTGTGACAGCTGTTAACTTCACAAGTTATTTTATAATAAGAATGAATTTTGTGATTGGCTAAAACCTATTGAATAATGAAAATATAATTTTATGATTGGTTGCAATTTGCAAACTATTGAATTATAAAAATAGAATTTTATGATTGGCTGCAAACCATGAAATATGAATCATAATTCATGGCTATTATACAGTAGGAGTAGATAAAAATGCTTATTACTCATACGAGTATTTCACTATATTATATTTAAATAATGTATAACTCTATTAACGAACATAAAATGACTTGCATATTTTTAAGCGAAAATATTTGCAATCAGGTTATTTCTCACTGCTCGTCCTTGTGCGAGAAGATCTCCATCTACTTCATTTTGATTGTTCTCACCTTCGTCTTCATCAAATTCTAAAACAAGTAGCTAAAAGCTTTCTACACGATATAAAAGAATGTAACTATTACCAAACTCAAAATTAATTTCTAAATCTATGATTCTATTTCTTAAAATGTTGTGTAGAACTGCACAACAATGTATAATTTTTGCTGCCGTGGGTGGCAGCGTTGGGATTTCTATTACAACTGTAATAGATCTATTACAATTGCATCGTCCTTAGTACACTATTACTACAATTGAAAAAACCTCAACAATCTATTACATTTTAGATATTCAACATTTCATTAAAATAGTTATTTGTTTCATTAGTACAAAAAATGCATGATTTCGGGACAAGTAAGATAGATCGCCGGACGACGCGCAGCGGAGTCCGGCGAGTCTTACGCGTCCCGAAAACGCATTTTTTGTACGAATGAAACATACTATTTTTTCTCCAACTACTCATACATTCGGTAATATTGTAGGTTATATTGTAGAACTGTCATGGCGCAAATAAACAAAAACTATACGGGAAAATTAAACAATAACGACGGCGATTGCCGAATATTGCCGAAGCGTTTGTTTTTTATTTAAAATTTACCATGTAAAACCCTATCTTGCGACCATTTTTGTACTAGTGCAAATATGAATCGAAAAGTGTACGGTTGCCAAGGTAATTGGTGAACATCCCGAAATGACTTACTTTTTATACAAAATTATTCGACAATATGGCGTCTTATTCGTGTGGTTGGAGAAAAACATTTTTTTTTAGGAATAATAAATTCAATGAAATATCTGCATAAGCCGTCAACCTTCATTAAAAGTCGCAATCTAAGATACCGATTATTATGACGTGTGTAATACACATATATAAATGAAACATAACACAGGTGATTCCCCAAAATGCTATAAACTTGTGATTCGCGGTCGATGACCACTGCATAAGCGCCGATCTGTTTAAGTGCGTTTGTCTACTTTCTAAGTTAATCGTGATAATAACATTTTAATAAAAACGAATAAGTATGTATTATTTTAGTTGTTTATTTTTTGTTAATTACTGATATTTATTTCCAAAGGTTTTTAATAAAAACACCAAAACCGGATGAAACGGTCATGGCAGAACAGGTGAAAACGCAGTCAACATTTTCCGGCCAACAGAAAGTGTACAAAAAAGAAACATAATTTCTTCAAATGATAGCGGCAGTAGCACTGAATCTCACGGAGAACCGATCAAAAAGAAAAAGAAAAGCAACAAACAAAGGTTTTCAGATTCGTGGCTGAAAGATGAAAAATTCAGTATGTGGTTAATTTCCATGTTCCAAGGCAATTATGGGTGCAATTACTCATATTAATCGACACGCTGCTTCTGCAATGCATAAGAAAACATTAAAATGTGCTCAAGAAACCCCGCGAGTTACAATGTTTTATAACAAAAAAAGGAGCATAAAATTGCCACTCAGGCTAAAACTGCGGAATTGAAAATGGTAGCTTTCATTGCTGAACATAATTTAGCTCTCTCCGTTTTAGATCATTTGCCAAAATTGATTTCGTCCATTTGTCCTCACTCTGAAATTGCCAAAAAAGTCAAATTATGCAGAAAAAAGGGAACAAAAATATGTAAAGACGTTATGAGAAAAGAACGTTTGTATAGTTTATCAAAAAAATTGCAAGAATCCAAATTTTCATTAATTATAGATGAAACCACAGATGTGGCAATATCAAATAGTTTAGCAATGCTTGCTCGTTTTTATGATAAGACGTCTGAAAAAGTATGTGATAAAGCACTATTAAAAATTGAAGATGCAACAGCAACCGGGATATTTACAGTTATTTACAATTTTTTTGAAGAAAATAAAATTCCAGGGAGCATTTAATTGAAATTGGAGCAGACAATGCTGCAACAATGATGGGGCACATATCTGAGGTACAACAAAAATTGCTGCATTTCAACCCAGATCTGTATGTATTAGGTTGTACCTGTCATTCATTGGCCTTATATGCTGCATGTTGTAAACTTCCAAATTTTGTTGAAGAATTGACAAGGGATATACATTCCTATTTTTCACACAGCAGTAACGAATCGTTCAAAGAATACCAACAGTTTTCAGAATCGCAACCGCACAAAATATTGAACCCTTCGCAGACGAGATGGCTAAGTTTAGAGTTCTTGAACAATGGTCAGCTTTGAAACAATTTTTTTTCAAATGAAGTGTTGGCTGAAAATATTGAAAAAGTCAAACATATATTAGCTGCTATGAACAACAACATTTTAAAACTATATTTTACGTTTTTATCTTATATTTGGATATAGTTAATAAAATAAACGTACAATTTCAGTTGAGGGCTTTAGAATGCACATTTTGCTAAGTAGCATTACGAATATGTACAAAACCGTATTAAAAAACTTTATGCGCCCAGAATACGTTAGAATGCCCATTAGATAAAATTTTGTTTCATCCAGCTAAATATTTACAATTAAATGAGATTTATGTTGGAGCTAAATCTGAAACCATATTACTAGAAAAGGGCCCTGAAATGTAAAGATCTGAAGAAATCTCGAAAGGTATTTTTTTCGCGATTACAATACTTTCTTCGTCTTTTAGACGAGGGAAGTAAAAACAAAATAAATTTACTCAGCGGAACTTGTGCATCGTAATGACTCAAGCTGATTATAGTTGTTAATAAGAAAAGACGTTTACTAAACAATAAGAAATATAAGCAATGTGCCGTATTTATTGTGCCTGATAATTGCAAGTGCTGATAGTGTCAGTATATAGTTACATTTAAATGGAATATCTGAAAACTGATTCATCTACGAAACAGACCAGTGCGCGACTTCTACTGCTACTGAATGCTTCCTGCTGCTGTCGTCTTTATTAAAAATTTTCTAAAGGTTGGCGTTGGTAAGCAGTAAAAATGGCTCTACCGCAAGTGACTTTAGAAGAGTTTAACAACTTGGATCAAGGTGAATTTATACAAATGTTCGCAAATCTGTTGGACATCGGCGGCGCTATGACTGTTCATATATCTGGAAGGCCCTTCCATAACATAATGGATATTTACACTGCGTTTTGCAACGCATTCGATTACATGGACACCTACCGTAAGTGAATCAATTTGTACTATATATTGTTTCATAGTACTATTAACAATATTTTGGCGGATACACTATATCATTGCTAAGGCTGCACCAAACCCTGATTTCTTTCCAAAAAAAGATGTTTCCTAAAATAAAGATTGATACGTATTGTGTTTATAATTTGCAAAGCGGTTTTGCAAATTACTTTTGCTTGTGAATTCGTACTAAATTCGCTAGATATTGCTGAAAATTGCGGATCATACAATTGTTAAAATTAGTTCCCGGATATCATTGCCTATCGACCCCACTGACAACCCATGCGGTAGTATTAATCTGTACTTAAAGAACCTGATAATTTATCTAAACTGTCTTTGGTGTGTGGTCTTCTAAGCGCGGATACGGACAACTCGACGCGGCTAACTCGACGCGGAAAACTCGACGAGGCCAACTCGACGCGGACCCAACTCGATCCAAGTCCAACTCGACGCGGGACAACTCGACCCCACGAATTATTAGTCAGAAAAACAATTTACCGAGGGAAAATTTACCAGAAGGAAAGTTTATCGAAAATTATGGTATGGATAGTATGTGTAGCTTAATTTACATAATCTGCCTTTTAGTATTTAATATAGCTCTATTTGACAAAATTGATCTTTTTACCGAATCACAATTTATTGGAAGGACGATGTTTAATTACTGCTAGCCGCTTTAAATATTACAAAAAAAGATTTGTATAAAATCACAACCAATTCAGGTGATATATTAAAGCGGCCGCAATGCAGCAGCCTATAGTCACAAAAAGTATTTACAAGAATATGTATAGCGTTTAAATTATAATTTCGTCGAATTTGACTGGGGCCCGGAACTGGGTCCTTCCGACAAATTGTGATAAAGCACTATTAAAAATTGAAGATGCAACAGCAACCGGGATATTTACAGTTATTTACAATTTTTTTGAAGAAAATAAAATTCCAGGGAGTATTTAATTGAAATTGGAGCAGACAATGCTGCAACAATGATGGGGCACATATCTGAGGTACAACAAAAATTGCTGCATTTCAACCCAGATCTGTATGTATTAGGTTGTACCTGTCATTCATTGGCCTTATATGCTGCATGTTGTAAACTTCCAAATTTTGTTGAAGAATTGACAAGGGATATACATTCCTATTTTTCACACAGCAGTAACGAATCGTTCAAAGAATACCAACAGTTTTCAGAATCGCAACCGCACAAAATATTGAACCCTTCGCAGACGAGATGGCTAAGTTTAGAGTTCTTGAACAATGGTCAGCTTTGAAACAATTTTTTTTCAAATGAAGTGTTGGCTGAAAATATTGAAAAAGTCAAACATATATTAGCTGCTATGAACAACAACATTTTAAAACTATATTTTACGTTTTTATCTTATATTTGGATATAGTTAATAAAATAAACGTACAATTTCAGTTGAGGGCTTTAGAATGCACATTTTGCTAAGTAGCATTACGAATATGTACAAAACCGTATTAAAAAACTTTATGCGCCCAGAATACGTTAGAATGCCCATTAGATAAAATTTTGTTTCATCCAGCTAAATATTTACAATTAAATGAGATTTATGTTGGAGCTAAATCTGAAACCATATTACTAGAAAAGGGCCCTGAAATGTAAAGATCTGAAGAAATCTCGAAAGGTATTTTTTTCGCGATTACAATACTTTCTTCGTCTTTTAGACGAGGGAAGTAAAAACAAAATAAATTTACTCAGCGGAACTTGTGCATCGTAATGACTCAAGCTGATTATAGTTGTTAATAAGAAAAGACGTTTACTAAACAATAAGAAATATAAGCAATGTGCCGTATTTATTGTGCCTGATAATTGCAAGTGCTGATAGTGTCAGTATATAGTTACATTTAAATGGAATATCTGAAAACTGATTCATCTACGAAACAGACCAGTGCGCGACTTCTACTGCTACTGAATGCTTCCTGCTGCTGTCGTCTTTATTAAAAATTTTCTAAAGGTTGGCGTTGGTAAGCAGTAAAAATGGCTCTACCGCAAGTGACTTTAGAAGAGTTTAACAACTTGGATCAAGGTGAATTTATACAAATGTTCGCAAATCTGTTGGACATCGGCGGCGCTATGACTGTTCATATATCTGGAAGGCCCTTCCATAACATAATGGATATTTACACTGCGTTTTGCAACGCATTCGATTACATGGACACCTACCGTAAGTGAATCAATTTGTACTATATATTGTTTCATAGTACTATTAACAATATTTTGGCGGATACACTATATCATTGCTAAGGCTGCACCAAACCCTGATTTCTTTCCAAAAAAAGATGTTTCCTAAAATAAAGATTGATACGTATTGTGTTTATAATTTGCAAAGCGGTTTTGCAAATTACTTTTGCTTGTGAATTCGTACTAAATTCGCTAGATATTGCTGAAAATTGCGGATCATACAATTGTTAAAATTAGTTCCCGGATATCATTGCCTATCGACCCCACTGACAACCCATGCGGTAGTATTAATCTGTACTTAAAGAACCTGATAATTTATCTAAACTGTCTTTGGT
The DNA here is from genome assembly GCA_940337035.1 of Agriotes lineatus. Taxonomy (NCBI): domain Eukaryota; kingdom Metazoa; phylum Arthropoda; class Insecta; order Coleoptera; family Elateridae; genus Agriotes; species Agriotes lineatus. Next base: position 193,368 of record CALNHX010001878.1, on the reverse strand, counting down.
GTGTGGTCTTCTAAGCGCGGATACGGACAACTCGACGCGGCTAACTCGACGCGGAAAACTCGACGAGGCCAACTCGACGCGGACCCAACTCGATCCAAGTCCAACTCGACGCGGGACAACTCGACCCCACGAATTATTAGTCAGAAAAACAATTTACCGAGGGAAAATTTACCAGAAGGAAAGTTTATCGAAAATTATGGTATGGATAGTATGTGTAGCTTAATTTACATAATCTGCCTTTTAGTATTTAATATAGCTCTATTTGACAAAATTGATCTTTTTACCGAATCACAATTTATTGGAAGGACGATGTTTAATTACTGCTAGCCGCTTTAAATATTACAAAAAAAGATTTGTATAAAATCACAACCAATTCAGGTGATATATTAAAGCGGCCGCAATGCAGCAGCCTATAGTCACAAAAAGTATTTACAAGAATATGTATAGCGTTTAAATTATAATTTCGTCGAATTTGACTGGGGCCCGGAACTGGGTCCTTCCGACAAATTGTGATAAAGCACTATTAAAAATTGAAGATGCAACAGCAACCGGGATATTTACAGTTATTTACAATTTTTTTGAAGAAAATAAAATTCCAGGGAGTATTTAATTGAAATTGGAGCAGACAATGCTGCAACAATGATGGGGCACATATCTGAGGTACAACAAAAATTGCTGCATTTCAACCCAGATCTGTATGTATTAGGTTGTACCTGTCATTCATTGGCCTTATATGCTGCATGTTGTAAACTTCCAAATTTTGTTGAAGAATTGACAAGGGATATACATTCCTATTTTTCACACAGCAGTAACGAATCGTTCAAAGAATACCAACAGTTTTCAGAATCGCAACCGCACAAAATATTGAACCCTTCGCAGACGAGATGGCTAAGTTTAGAGTTCTTGAACAATGGTCAGCTTTGAAACAATTTTTTTTCAAATGAAGTGTTGGCTGAAAATATTGAAAAAGTCAAACATATATTAGCTGCTATGAACAACAACATTTTAAAACTATATTTTACGTTTTTATCTTATATTTGGATATAGTTAATAAAATAAACGTACAATTTCAGTTGAGGGCTTTAGAATGCACATTTTGCTAAGTAGCATTACGAATATGTACAAAACCGTATTAAAAAACTTTATGCGCCCAGAATACGTTAGAATGCCCATTAGATAAAATTTTGTTTCATCCAGCTAAATATTTACAATTAAATGAGATTTATGTTGGAGCTAAATCTGAAACCATATTACTAGAAAAGGGCCCTGAAATGTAAAGATCTGAAGAAATCTCGAAAGGTATTTTTTTCGCGATTACAATACTTTCTTCGTCTTTTAGACGAGGGAAGTAAAAACAAAATAAATTTACTCAGCGGAACTTGTGCATCGTAATGACTCAAGCTGATTATAGTTGTTAATAAGAAAAGACGTTTACTAAACAATAAGAAATATAAGCAATGTGCCGTATTTATTGTGCCTGATAATTGCAAGTGCTGATAGTGTCAGTATATAGTTACATTTAAATGGAATATCTGAAAACTGATTCATCTACGAAACAGACCAGTGCGCGACTTCTACTGCTACTGAATGCTTCCTGCTGCTGTCGTCTTTATTAAAAATTTTCTAAAGGTTGGCGTTGGTAAGCAGTAAAAATGGCTCTACCGCAAGTGACTTTAGAAGAGTTTAACAACTTGGATCAAGGTGAATTTATACAAATGTTCGCAAATCTGTTGGACATCGGCGGCGCTATGACTGTTCATATATCTGGAAGGCCCTTCCATAACATAATGGATATTTACACTGCGTTTTGCAACGCATTCGATTACATGGACACCTACCGTAAGTGAATCAATTTGTACTATATATTGTTTCATAGTACTATTAACAATATTTTGGCGGATACACTATATCATTGCTAAGGCTGCACCAAACCCTGATTTCTTTCCAAAAAAAGATGTTTCCTAAAATAAAGATTGATACGTATTGTGTTTATAATTTGCAAAGCGGTTTTGCAAATTACTTTTGCTTGTGAATTCGTACTAAATTCGCTAGATATTGCTGAAAATTGCGGATCATACAATTGTTAAAATTAGTTCCCGGATATCATTGCCTATCGACCCCACTGACAACCCATGCGGTAGTATTAATCTGTACTTAAAGAACCTGATAATTTATCTAAACTGTCTTTGGTGTGTGGTCTTCTAAGCGCGGATACGGACAACTCGACGCGGCTAACTCGACGCGGAAAACTCGACGAGGCCAACTCGACGCGGACCCAACTCGATCCAAGTCCAACTCGACGCGGGACAACTCGACCCCACGAATTATTAGTCAGAAAAACAATTTACCGAGGGAAAATTTACCAGAAGGAAAGTTTATCGAAAATTATGGTATGGATAGTATGTGTAGCTTAATTTACATAATCTGCCTTTTAGTATTTAATATAGCTCTATTTGACAAAATTGATCTTTTTACCGAATCACAATTTATTGGAAGGACGATGTTTAATTACTGCTAGCCGCTTTAAATATTACAAAAAAAGATTTGTATAAAATCACAACCAATTCAGGTGATATATTAAAGCGGCCGCAATGCAGCAGCCTATAGTCACAAAAAGTATTTACAAGAATATGTATAGCGTTTAAATTATAATTTCGTCGAATTTGACTGGGGCCCGGAACTGGGTCCTTCCGACAAATTGTGATAAAGCACTATTAAAAATTGAAGATGCAACAGCAACCGGGATATTTACAGTTATTTACAATTTTTTTGAAGAAAATAAAATTCCAGGGAGTATTTAATTGAAATTGGAGCAGACAATGCTGCAACAATGATGGGGCACATATCTGAGGTACAACAAAAATTGCTGCATTTCAACCCAGATCTGTATGTATTAGGTTGTACCTGTCATTCATTGGCCTTATATGCTGCATGTTGTAAACTTCCAAATTTTGTTGAAGAATTGACAAGGGATATACATTCCTATTTTTCACACAGCAGTAACGAATCGTTCAAAGAATACCAACAGTTTTCAGAATCGCAACCGCACAAAATATTGAACCCTTCGCAGACGAGATGGCTAAGTTTAGAGTTCTTGAACAATGGTCAGCTTTGAAACAATTTTTTTTCAAATGAAGTGTTGGCTGAAAATATTGAAAAAGTCAAACATATATTAGCTGCTATGAACAACAACATTTTAAAACTATATTTTACGTTTTTATCTTATATTTGGATATAGTTAATAAAATAAACGTACAATTTCAGTTGAGGGCTTTAGAATGCACATTTTGCTAAGTAGCATTACGAATATGTACAAAACCGTATTAAAAAACTTTATGCGCCCAGAATACGTTAGAATGCCCATTAGATAAAATTTTGTTTCATCCAGCTAAATATTTACAATTAAATGAGATTTATGTTGGAGCTAAATCTGAAACCATATTACTAGAAAAGGGCCCTGAAATGTAAAGATCTGAAGAAATCTCGAAAGGTATTTTTTTCGCGATTACAATACTTTCTTCGTCTTTTAGACGAGGGAAGTAAAAACAAAATAAATTTACTCAGCGGAACTTGTGCATCGTAATGACTCAAGCTGATTATAGTTGTTAATAAGAAAAGACGTTTACTAAACAATAAGAAATATAAGCAATGTGCCGTATTTATTGTGCCTGATAATTGCAAGTGCTGATAGTGTCAGTATATAGTTACATTTAAATGGAATATCTGAAAACTGATTCATCTACGAAACAGACCAGTGCGCGACTTCTACTGCTACTGAATGCTTCCTGCTGCTGTCGTCTTTATTAAAAATTTTCTAAAGGTTGGCGTTGGTAAGCAGTAAAAATGGCTCTACCGCAAGTGACTTTAGAAGAGTTTAACAACTTGGATCAAGGTGAATTTATACAAATGTTCGCAAATCTGTTGGACATCGGCGGCGCTATGACTGTTCATATATCTGGAAGGCCCTTCCATAACATAATGGATATTTACACTGCGTTTTGCAACGCATTCGATTACATGGACACCTACCGTAAGTGAATCAATTTGTACTATATATTGTTTCATAGTACTATTAACAATATTTTGGCGGATACACTATATCATTGCTAAGGCTGCACCAAACCCTGATTTCTTTCCAAAAAAAGATGTTTCCTAAAATAAAGATTGATACGTATTGTGTTTATAATTTGCAAAGCGGTTTTGCAAATTACTTTTGCTTGTGAATTCGTACTAAATTCGCTAGATATTGCTGAAAATTGCGGATCATACAATTGTTAAAATTAGTTCCCGGATATCATTGCCTATCGACCCCACTGACAACCCATGCGGTAGTATTAATCTGTACTTAAAGAACCTGATAATTTATCTAAACTGTCTTTGGTGTGTGGTCTTCTAAGCGCGGATACGGACAACTCGACGCGGCTAACTCGACGCGGAAAACTCGACGAGGCCAACTCGACGCGGACCCAACTCGATCCAAGTCCAACTCGACGCGGGACAACTCGACCCCACGAATTATTAGTCAGAAAAACAATTTACCGAGGGAAAATTTACCAGAAGGAAAGTTTATCGAAAATTATGGTATGGATAGTATGTGTAGCTTAATTTACATAATCTGCCTTTTAGTATTTAATATAGCTCTATTTGACAAAATTGATCTTTTTACCGAATCACAATTTATTGGAAGGACGATGTTTAATTACTGCTAGCCGCTTTAAATATTACAAAAAAAGATTTGTATAAAATCACAACCAATTCAGGTGATATATTAAAGCGGCCGCAATGCAGCAGCCTATAGTCACAAAAAGTATTTACAAGAATATGTATAGCGTTTAAATTATAATTTCGTCGAATTTGACTGGGGCCCGGAACTGGGTCCTTCCGACAAATTGTGATAAAGCACTATTAAAAATTGAAGATGCAACAGCAACCGGGATATTTACAGTTATTTACAATTTTTTTGAAGAAAATAAAATTCCAGGGAGTATTTAATTGAAATTGGAGCAGACAATGCTGCAACAATGATGGGGCACATATCTGAGGTACAACAAAAATTGCTGCATTTCAACCCAGATCTGTATGTATTAGGTTGTACCTGTCATTCATTGGCCTTATATGCTGCATGTTGTAAACTTCCAAATTTTGTTGAAGAATTGACAAGGGATATACATTCCTATTTTTCACACAGCAGTAACGAATCGTTCAAAGAATACCAACAGTTTTCAGAATCGCAACCGCACAAAATATTGAACCCTTCGCAGACGAGATGGCTAAGTTTAGAGTTCTTGAACAATGGTCAGCTTTGAAACAATTTTTTTTCAAATGAAGTGTTGGCTGAAAATATTGAAAAAGTCAAACATATATTAGCTGCTATGAACAACAACATTTTAAAACTATATTTTACGTTTTTATCTTATATTTTGAATATAGTTAATAAAATAAACGTACAATTTCAGTTGAGGGCTTTAGAATGCATATTTTGCTAAGTAGCATTACGAATATGTACAAAACCGTATTAAAAAACTTTATGCGCCCAGAATACGTTAGAATGCCCATTAGATAAAATTTTGTTTCATGCAGCTAAATATTTACAATTAAATGAGATTTATGTTGGAGCTAAATCTGAAACCATATTACTAGAAAAGTCAGTTTCAGATAATGAAATTAAGAATTTTAGGTAAGCTGCTTAGATTTTTATGTAGAATTATGCGAGGAAATAAAAAAAAGATTCAAATTTAATGATTCAGTTTTAAATTTTGCCCAAAACCTGGACCGAAAAGTAATAACAGTGTCACCTTCATCCATTACGCTAATGTATGTCAAATTTAATTCTGTATTTAAAGATCTTGATATAGAGCAATTAAGTACAGAATGGAGAAGCATAGCAACGAATGATATGTTATTGAAGGATGTTGATAAACCTATTGAAGAATTTTGGGCTATGGTATTCAATATGAAAAACTCTCTAGAAAATTTGATGTATCCCAATTTAACAATCTTTGTTCAGGCCTTTTTTGCTTTACCACACCTCTTCTGCAGCGGCAGAGAGAACTTTTTCTCAACTAACGCTAATAAAAACAAAAAATAGAAATAAATTGCATTTGAATACTTGCGACGCCTTATTGCATACCAAATCATTAATAAGTAATACGTAATAAGTGTTACAATTTTGAGCCTTCTAACCATCTTATACAGCTTAATATTAATCCGAATTCGCAATTAGAAGATGAAGATGTTGAGGCCAATAAACTCACATTTTAATGTTAATGTTTTAAGAATACATTTTTATTTTGTAAATATTACTGATAGATACATTAATTTTATTGTTAAGAATTTACTATGTTTTGCTTTGAGAATATTCTCTTATGTATTATTTAGAAATTTTTATTGTATTTTCTAAAATAAATAATTGCGTAATTGTATAGGGGCAAGTGTTGTACCTTTGGACGCATGTACCTTGAGACAAAGCAAATATTTTCGCCATCTGTGACAAGAACTTCTCGAGTACAGTTACGACGGCAATGAAACGGTTGGCCCTCAGTTGGTTCGAAGATTTACTGTGCGTACAACGTCAATTATTAAATATTTTATATTTTTAATGCAGCGAAATTACAATTGTGGGCGTATAATTGAGTGCATTAGTGATAGAGAATCTCCTTTTATGCGCATAGAATTAGGTGAGTACATACTTAATTGTATACTGATTTCTATGGTGATATGTGATAAATAAAATTCCTAACCTACAAAAATATTTTATAAAAATTCAACTGCTAGGTGCAACTCGTACCTTGGGACAAACACTTGCATGTACCTCCGGACTGTCCAAAGGTACATGAATTTACAATTTTATCGCATTTTTTAAATTATCTTCAAAACATTTATAAATTTCAATAAAAAATATACATTTTCAGCATCATGCCGCGAAGCAAGACTGGCAAGAAAAAACAAGCAGTAAATGATATATTGCAAAACAATATGAAGTTAAGGGAAGCAGCTAGACTACATAATATTTGTAAATCAACCCTTGCTCATCATGTCAAATTACATCGCCAATCTGGAAATGCTTTTTTTCAATACTGCGTAACGAATACTGTAAAAAAAGTATTTACCGAAAAAGAAGAGAGGCGTCTCCAAGAGTATCTGGAACTTTCAGCCCGGCTGAATTACGGCCTAAATAAACATGATATCTGCATATTGGCTTACCAATATGCCGAAGCAAATGGCAAGAAAGTACCTGAAAATGGAACAAAGAAAAAAAAAGCAGGCAGTGAGTGGTTGCGGTGGTTCTTACGACGTCATACAAGATTATCACTTAGAAAACCTGAAGCAACCAGTCCCTCTCGTTCAACAAGAAAAATGTTGATTAATTTTTTGAGAAACTAATGGATTGCCAAGAAAGGCACCAATTTACACCAAATAACATCTACAACGTCGATGAGACGAGTAATACAACTGTTCATGTCCACCTCGTATTATAGCTCCCAAAGGATTAAAACAAATAGGAAGCATGACTTCAGGCGAACGTGGTATCAACGTAACTATGATTGCTGGTATTAGTGCCATAGGAAACCATGTACCACCAATGTTAATTTTTCATCGCGTCCATTTCAAACAACATATGTTAAATGGTGCTCCATCAGGAACTATCGGTGCCGCAAACCCATCAGGTTGGTCCAACGAGGAAAAATTTCTTGAATACATGAGGCATTTCATCAAACACGTGAAACCAAATCGAGGGAATCCGGTGTTGTTAGTTTTGGGCAACCATGATAGTCATATCTCCGTTCCATTGATTGATCTGGCAAAATCTAGTGGGGTTGTATTACTCACCTTTCAAGCCCACAATTACCATAAGTTGCAGCCATTAGACCGAACCGTTTTCAGTCCTTATAAGACTTACTACAACCAAGCTTTAAATGAATGGATGCTTCAAAACGCAGGAAAACTGATTTATTTGTACCAAATCGCCGAAATCGTTGGAAAAGCCTACCCTAGACATTTACCCAACAGAACATCACTAAGGGGTTTCTTGTAACGGGCATTTTCCCTTTGCATAGAGACGTATTTGGTGATGATGAATTTTTAAGTGCCTTTGTCACAGACCGACCAAACCCTGAGGTAGAAAATGTAACAGAAGAAGAGGTTCCAAATATTAATGAACCCGAACCTTCCACTCAACCTCAAAAGGTTTTAAGAGAAATAGGTGATGTTGTGACCTCTGAAATGATTAGACCCTTTCCGAAAGCAGCGCCTAGGAAGACCAAAGCAGGCCCGCAAAAAGGAAAGACAAGAATATTGACGGATACTCCAGAGCAAAATGAGTTAGAAATTGAGTATTTTAGAAGGCAAGCCAAAAATCTAAAACAAAAGTTAAAGTAGTCAGAAAAGTACTACAGGAAGAAAGTTCGGACGAGGACAATATGGAAATTGTAACACGGTATTCTATTAGTGACGATGAAAATTATTAACAAAAGATGGCTGAAGAATTAAATATGGAAATGGAATTGGACAAGGGAAATGAAAATCCTTCATTATTGGAAGGAGACTTTGCGCTTGTTGAGTTGAGAGGAAAAAAGTCGGTGCGTCATTACATTGCAGAAATAAAAAATACTCTAAAGGAAGGACGTTTTAACGTTATATATATATGAAAAAACTTATGGGGAACAACAAGTTTGTCAAAACCGAATATGTTTACGAACTCGAAGAATCAGACGTAGTAAAAAAATTACCAAAGCCTACAATAGTTGCAGGAACAGGGCGCCGAATGGAACAATTTTCTTTTTCCACAGACTTCATGTCTTATAATGTCATAATATGTTTCAAAATAAATTTGTTTCCTCTTTAAGCTCTGATTATGGGTAATTTAACAAATGCCCCAAGGTACATTTAATGCCGTCCCAAGGTACAATACTTTGTTATACCTTGGGACAATCTGCAACTCTTCCTTAAAAAAATTGCATCGATGTCAAGACGCAACCTTGACCTTATCCTAAAAAGTACAAAGAACACTTTATTTGACAGTGTATAGAAATCCCGATTATTCTGAAAAATGTCGAAATAATAAAATAAAAGATTACAAATGTCCCACCCTCCCCTACTTATACATATATATTTTTAAATTTCCCGCCATATGATCTATTACATTCTATTACAATCACGCACCAAGTTTTAGTACAATCTACCAACACTAAAATCCCAACACTGGTGGGTGGCATGTTATGCAAAATTCGTTCTTTATGAAGACATCGAAAATATGCCTTTTGTACACCAATACAACGTTCTACTGTATTTCTTACTCTGCAATGTCCACGGGTGTACCTCCTTTCTGGTGTGTTGCCATCAGCTCCTGGAATCGGAGTTAATAAAAATGGTTGTAGGGGATAACCAGAACCTCCCAACAACCATGTAGTAGTATCATTGTTTTCTGGAAATGTTTTTCTTAAAAATGTATTAATATTGCTAACATCCTCATTCAGGATACTGTGTATTAATGGCTATTACTTTTAAATTGGAATCACAAATCTACAAAAAAAGATTACACATCAGTCAATGTTTACCTTTTCAAACTATTTATTTATTACTATTGTTTGCTCTAAGGAAAACCATTACTGCAGAAAAGATAAACATTTTTTACAAAAATGATTTTCATACATCCTGGTTAGTTTTGCACAGAGATATGTTCTTAGATATGGCAATACAAACAAATAAAAAAATTGAATCAATGGCAGACGTGGTGAATTTATTGCAAAATAATAAAGATATGCTCCCCCTATTGTCGGAATATACAAAATTCATCAAAATGATATTAACGATACCAGTTAGAACGTGTACAGCAGAGACGTGTTTTTCGTCTTTGCGTAAGCTCAAGTCATACCTTAGGTCTACAATGACTCAAAAAAACAAGACTTAACATTTTGTTAATAAACATTCACCAAGATATAGCTAAAATCATTGATATAAATAAACTAATTGACGAGTTCATCAAGAAAAAAATAATGTGAGTACATTTGCTTTAAACTCTTTAATGACTACTTAAAATATATTTTTCAAGCAGGACACGAAGCAAGTTTTGTTTTTTGTTTTTGATTCCGAGATAACAAACTATTTACAGTGTTCTGTACAGTGTCTCATTTTTAAGTATTAGTATACGCGTTTTTGTTTAAGTTAGGTTGTTGTTTTTCAGTTTTCAGTTCCTTTTCCTCTTAGTTTTTTAACAGTTTTATTCAGATGATTAGCGAGATTAGTAACGCGTCGGTGAGACTGACTTTTGCGGCTGTGTTTAGTTTAGATTTTAGTACTAATCATGTAAATATTAGATAAAACATGTTTATGTTAGCAGTATTAGCAAATATAGAAACTATTAATTTTGCATGTTGCCTATATTTTTTATACCTCAAAGAGCCTCCAAGAGGCACCAAAAAGAAAATAAAAACATTTTCTTCCACACATTTTCTTAAGCACCCGGCTAGATTTTTAGAAGTCGGCGCCTATGTAGTAAATTAAAACAAAGAGTAGTTATAGTTTTTGAAAAAGAAGGTCGTTCTGCTTCTGAAATTCATGGACGGCTTTTAAAACTGTTTGGTGAGTCGACAATTGTCGTTAGTAATGTGCGTAGATGGTTGAGCAAATTTAGGGCTGGTGAAACCAATATTTGTGATAAGCCACGCTCAGGAAGACCGGTTACTGTTGGAAATGATAAAACAAAATTGCGCATTGAGCAAGATCGACGTGTGACTCTTCGAGAAATTGTTAGTGCGTTGGGATCGGGACACAATGTTGTGGAGAAAAATATAAATGATCTTGGTTATAAGTGTGCTGAGTGGATTCCTCTTCAGTTAACCGAAGCAGTAAAGGAAAAAAGAATGGAGATTTTTGCGGATCTCGTAAACACCTTCGAAGAACCAGGACCACCTTTTTTAATAATGTTGTGACTGGGGATGAAGCATGGGTGTCTAGATATGATCCAAAACCCAAATATCAGTCAAAATAATGGCGTCACACGTCATCACCATGCCCAAAAAAATATTTAAAGTGCAAACACCAACGCATATTTTTTTCAAAATGAATTTGAGCGATGGGTTTCCAGGTGGCGCACATGTTGAAAAGTAATGTTTCGTAGTTCAAAATTGGAATAATTATAATATAAGATTTCTTTTAGATATTTCTTAATTTAACGGTATTACAGGCCAACAGGCGTTACTTACGGTACAAGACTCGTAGTTAACATAAAATTAGAACAAATATCTCAAGAAACAATAGGGTCATCTAATAAACCGTTTGTTACAAAACAAACACATTAAAACTACCAATTTACAAAAAAGAATAATTAACTTATATTTCACATAACGGATCTTGAACAACAAATCTATACTTATAAACCTTATAAACTTTTTAACTTACAAATAATTTAATGTCTTGTCAGATGTAAACGTCCTGGATCATTCCTTGGAACACAATCATCAAGCCAACTTGCAAAAGCTAAGTCGACAAGCTATAAGTAACAGTTGCAAAAGGAAGGCAGTGGATGACATTTGCCAACGACCATCAAAAATGAATATGGAGATTTCAACGTCTTCGTATAAAGAAAATATAACAACTATAGATCTGGACCGGATACGGCATAATATGAATCGCAATCGATTAAACAGCAGCATGTCAAGTACACCAAAAAATATACATGATGTCCAAGAAGCTCTGAATGTTATGGATTTAATAACATACACAAACGAACCATTTTTATTGGCTAACTAGACCATCATAATTGCTTTAACGTTTTTATATAAATTGTTGTGTCACCAAATTGACTGTCATTCAATTTTGGCTATGATTAATTTCCATACACCGAGAGGTAATAGTAGATTACAGTGCACTTTTTACTTACAAACAGCCACAATTAATTTACTATTAAAATCTCCTATATTAGTATACAATCACATCTGTGGAAAATGTGACATCTTTGAATGCACACTAAAGTTGTTACTGGAAACTTATTATGAATTTTGTTGATCCGTTATATAAGTTATCTATTTCGAAGCTTATATCTATACCTTATGTTCGTATATTTATGATGATTTTTTTTGTAATTTGTCCTTTAATTGGCTCTGCTGTTGGACAATTAAATATATTATTATTATTATTATAAGTTTTATTTGTACCGCAACTATTACGTTTGTGGTATGCCCTAACCTAAAATTCTTCTAAGACTATCAGCTTTTGGTATATTTACCTTAATTAGTAACAGCGTTACCACTTTTCAAATTATACAAACTCTTAGATCTTTCGTAAGTAAAAAAAGGTTTTTCTTCAATGAGAAATACAAAATGTTTATAGAAAACAAAATGCAAGTAAATAAAAAGCATGTTTTGATTCATTTCTATTAATGGTTAGCAAATATAATCCAAGGTATAACTGAAATACTTGTCCATAACCCTGAGACTCCAGGTGAAACCTTGAGAGGTGGTCACCCTAATTAATAATAACATTTAATTTTGTATAAAAATTATTCTGCCTTCTTGTGATGTTTTATTGGTTTTTAATTTAGTCGCTCAGAGGAAATCTTCTTCTTCTTCTTTCTCAGCTCTTTGAAATCCACTCCTGGATATAAGCCTCTCCATATCTTTTCCATGCTTCTTTATCTCTTGCTTTGTGTTGCCATTGCGTTCCCAATCTCTCTTTTACATCGTCAATCCACCTTCTTTGTGGGCGACCTACACTTCTTTTATTTCTTCTGGGTCTCCATTCCAAAATGCGCTTTGTCCACTTTGATTCTTCTTGTCTGGCGACATGTCCAACCCAGCTCCATTTTAATTGAGCTATTCTTTTCACGACATCTTCCACTTTTGTTTTGTTTCTTATTTCTTCGTTTCTCATCCGATCATTAAGGCTTACGCTTACGGGTAACGGGTAGATACTCTTTTACGATCCTGGCAGAGAGTAGACCTACTTCAGGGAAGCGCCCCTGCCCACGTGAGCCTTGACTACCCCTCTTCCTCAGTCCAAATGGGGGAGTCATGTCCCAACCTTATACCGACCCACAACCCACGTTCATCCTTCCTGTCCTACATCCCATATCTTCCAACACGTCCGGCCAGCGAGGAAGATTAGGCCAAAACCCTCAGAGGAAATATGGTTCAATAAACTCCATGTAAAATACGTTGCAGAGTTCGAGTTCAGTTCGAGACTGGTAGAGGTAAAAATCCTGGAAGTTCGGTTCGAAAAATCAGAGGTTCCAACAGCTCCAATTAAGCCTCCTTACTTACAAAGAATATATTCTAGTCAATCAGAAGAATGCTTCTATGCGGAAAATGCTCTTCGTGCTTCTATATATTGCAACGCAATGTTTGTAATATTAAATAAATATCTTAATAAGTTAATTTAGGGCAATTTATAAATCACACACAACTCTCAGATTTAATACTTTTGTACTGTGTTCAAACTTGCCTGTCAATCAATTACGGCTGGTTAAAAATGAAATGTAATAATTAATTACACAAATAAAATGGTTGAAAAGCCCCCCTTTTTATTTTTATCTAATTGCAATATTTATTTACGCTAGCTCTCGGCAAAACAAAAGCTCTATTCTCAGGGTGAGTTCAGAATTTAACGATCACCATACATTTTAGGTTATTTGACTCGTCATTTGCTCGCTCTCAGCAGATAATATTAGTAATCTCTTTTTGATAGATAACACACAAAATGTCGCCGGTGCACAGCGTATCTGAACGTTTCAACTCGTGAAAATATTGTGAAAAACGCGTCAGGTAAGTTGTTTGAATTTTCTTGCTTGGCAACTAATAAAATTCCATCCCCTTCGTTGTTTTACAAAATCACGTCACCGCCTCTTGCTTGTTCTGACGTGGAAGGTACGCCGATTTTTCAATTGTTTCTGGCGCTTCGATTCACGCCAAACCCGGCACAATCTACTGACCCCACGCAATTTCTAAAAAACAAAGCAACTGGGCCCCTGGGGAAAAGCTCGGCCTCTCCGGGAAGGTTTGATCTTGTAGTTTGGTGCGTTATCCCAAACCTAACCCTTAAATTGCAGGTTCAATCCTACCTCGTAATGATGGTTTCGGAGCTGCTCGTAGTGATGCTGCTTCGATTTCCTGCTGGAGACGGTCCCCTGATGCACGTGTCTACGGAGGCACTCTTGCAGACGCGCCTGCTACCCTGAACTGCTTTCCTCTGGCTCTGGATACTTCCTTGGGCCGGAAACGATGCTCGCAAATTGCACTTGAACGGCTCGCAATGTCCTCGGAGGATGATATTGAAAATTGATATTCTGATGCTGCGGAACCTCTCACAAACACTGCCACAGGTGCACGGAAATGGGCACAATTAAATGAAATACTTTTTATACGGTAATATGCTCGTTTATTAATATAAAATTGTATTTAAAAGTGGAGCACAAATTCAACAAACTTCAAATAATTTCAAATCAATTGTTCTCCTTGTTTTAAATAAAATAGCATCAGGTTGCTAAGTTACTGTTGATTTTCTTATGTTAATGGAAATTAATTTTGATAATGAAAAGTTACAAATGGAAGTTTGAGTACATAATTAATATTTACAATTTTCTTAAATCTAAATTATTGTGTTTTACTTTATAATTAAAATTGTTCGATAGTGCTGCGCACACCAACGTATTTATTTATTATTGTCACGGCTCTGCTCTGCACTATTGCACTTTATTTTTAAATACACTGATTTTTGAGTTCACCATTTTCGCGTCACTATCTTTTCTCTTCTGTTGCCTTCTTCTAGCATTGCTCCTTGCAATTTTCTATATTATATTATGCTTCATCTTGCTTTACCTTTCTGCTTTGCTCATTATTTCCACTATCCTTTGCTTTTACTTAACAACTGCGCTCCTTTTAAAATGCAGCTAACAAACCTTTTGCGTCAAATAAATTTTATGTGGTCTGGTTTTACATGTGCACAAAGCTTTCCTTTCAAATTATATTAATTTATGCTTTGTCTTTGCGTGACTTTCTCAGACTAATTAATGTTTCTCGCATCTCATTATCAATGTATTTAATATTTTATTTTTGTTTAAAATTGCAATTATACAAAATATCCCAACTCTGTGCTTATTGAATCGGCTAATTATCCTGCACTGCAAACAGCCAAATTGTGGGCTTAATACCATCTCAATATGGATAATAATTTATTGTTCACTAATATACCTCGTTTCCCACTAGAGGGTTTTAATTTTATGTCATATCCACCGTCTTGGACTTAAAAATAAATGCCATTTTTGCAATCAACGTCACAAAAAACCTCAATAACGACACCCATATCGATTTTTAGGCTTATTTACCCCATTTCACCCCCTGAGGGGTTGATTTTCGAAAAAGCACGATATGCGTGTTTGCTTATTTAGGAGTACTCCTACGAAGTTTCAATTCGATATGTAGTCAATATTAGTTTTCCATACAAAATTGGAACCCCATTTTACCCCTTTAGGGGTTGAATTTCGAAATATCCTTCCTTATTCCTTGTATACATCATAACGGGAACCTCTGTGCAAAATTTCAGCTTTCTAGGTTCAAGGGGTTTGGGCTGGGCGTTGATGAGTAAGTGAGTGAGTCAGGACTTCTCTTTATATATATCTGTACCTGAGAATTAAAAAGGCCAGTCTCCAACAATTGCACTTTTAAGTTATATGCATTTTTAGTATCTAGCGGGTTTATTCTATTCACATAAGAAAGGCCAATCTCCTTAACTAAAGCGTTTTTACTATAAAAAGTATTTGAAACGGCTGATGTCCAACTTGTCTTAATCCTAAAAAGGCCCTTTATTATAGTGTAAGCCTTGGCTAACTTGGGCCAATCTCCTGAAGTAAACAAACATAGGAGATTGGCCTTTTAAAGCCTTCTGTCAAGTCGAGCATAGGTCGTTTTATCTAGGAATGCAAACCTAACCTACAAATTATCAGGATGTACTTTAAAGCACGTGTTGGTTGGCGTGTCTTGTTTTTTCGTTAAAATGTTTCGTAATAGAACATAAAAGATATTATCCATGGTTCTGAATGAAATACCCACTCCATATAAGTCATGGTTTAAAACAAATTCGTGTATTATGGTTAATATTACATTCAGGCGTAGTTGATAACAATGCATTCAGAGAGTCATCCGAAGTCGCAGTAACAACTAGCATTGAATTTACACCAATAACTTCAGTTTGTCATGTAAGTTCAAATTCTTTTACAATAAGTAAGCTGATTAGAGTTCAATTTTTCTAAATGTCTGCAGAACACAGTTGAAATTCAACCCATAGAAAATGCAGTTTACGAAGAACTCTCCTCTTACAACAATCCCCTATCCTTGACAGAGTACGACACCAATTTCGATTATAGTGAACTTGATGCGGCAGTAAATTCTCAGAATTATAGAGAAGGTGAAGATTACTCCGATGATCAAGATCTAGATTATTATGTTCCCGACACAGATATCGCTGAAAGTAGTGACGAAAGCGAATCAAGCAATTTATCGCATGATAAACATAATGACGAAAATATAGAACAAGAAGAAAATATTGAGCAAGAAAGTCCTGACAGGAAAGAACGACGATCGCGAAAACGTACACGAAATGAAAATCAATGGAAACAAAATATAAAACGACTAAATAAAGAAAAAGGCAAAGAATACAAAACAGTAAAGGGAAAAATTAAAAGAGCGAAAATACTACAGCGACTGTGTAATTGTAAACGAAAATGTTATAACTTACTAAACGTGGAACAAAGAAATAACATGTTCCAGACATTCTATGGATTATCTAGACATGGACAAGACCAATTTATTTCTGAAACTGTTGAGGAAAATAAAACAAAAGGGAAAGGTTACCAGATGATTCGAAAATCAGTAGGAGAAAATTTTCAAGGAAGTACTACTTGAGGGATCACAATGGAATCACACTGGAGGTGTATATCAATATTGAACAGATTCGCCTGGAGGCTGTAGAAATCAGGCGTCCGTTACGTTATTTTGCTGGTTCCATCCCTTATGTTAAGCGCAGAACTGAGACAGCAGTTTCCGCTTTAAGACAGCTTAGTCATGCCACTTAACGGGATGATAATTCGTCACTGTGTGAGATGCAGCCTCACATCCCTTAATTATTTATAGGCTTGGACCCACAGCGACGCAGTAAGTGAATCTAACAAGTAAATGCAGACTGGTTTATTACAAAAATAATTGTTCTATATATACAAACAAATTTGCTTAGATCATAGTAATATACAAAGTTCATTTCTAATAACAGGTGCAATGTATTATATTCAGTAGGTTAATTTACTAGTCTTGCAAAACAATACTCAGCGGTTTTGCTTCCGTGATATGATATGAACTCCATGAACTCGAGCGTCTTTTATGCTGAGCTGCGATTGTAGGCATTTAAACCTTGTCACGGCCTTGCGTAATTGTGTACGCGAAGCCGTGTAAAAATGCTGAGCGGCGACTGCGAGGTGTTTAAACTTGACTGTGAGTAGGTCGCCGCGCTTGCATAATGCAATATTGCGTTTTTGGTGGCTTTTAACTTTTAGAATGTTTCGTAAAATTTAAATGAATAATTATAAATTTATATCTGGTTAATCTGTTAAAGACAAGATTAAACATATTGCCAATTTTAAGCCACAAAAAAGCAAACCGATAAATTATATTGTTTCTTCGAGATTGAGCGTTTTGAGAGGATATTCTTCTGCCTGGGGTTGTGCGGGTGGTGGCTTCCTTCGTGTTATTCGTTGCCGAATGTAGTAGATAGCTCCTAGTAGGGCAGCGGTTCCAAAAGGCTGCCTGTGACCCCAATAGACAGGTGAGAATGATGTCGGATGGCTTTCCAGGTGAAGTTTTTTATATGCTCCTGGAAATCTAACTGCGATGCTTGTAGGTCTTCGAAGTGGTCTGACTGAGTTAGTACAGGTTCCTCTGCGATTTCTGAAAATGAGTTTGTTGTGATTGGGTTGGTAATATTGATACTGATAGCCTTGGAGTATCCAGCCAGGATCTTGTATTTTCTGTTGTGCCTTGGGGTTAATGTATTCCTCGCAGTTTGGATGATGCAATCCGATGAAATTTGAATGACACCTGTAGTGTTGACGGTGACTTCTTCCCTGTTTCCACTACAAGTGATTGCTATGCGGGTTGGTTTACTGACTACAAATAGCCAGGTGTTTTCCATGTACAATTGTTTCCAAATAATGGACTGGATGCGATGTCTTCGTAGGAGACATTGACTGGTTTCTACTCGGTGATATATATCGTCAATGATGCAGTTTGGGTTGTTTTCAATTCCTTTAACTACCGTTGGACTGCAAACATAGGTAGTGGGAGAAATTTGTAGCTCTTCTTTGAATTCTTCATCTGTTTCGTGGAAGTACATTTGTAGGTTGTAATCCACAGCGAAGATTCCTTTCGGCACATCGATCATCCAGTAGGATCCATTGCTGATTTGGAGAGGAATTGGTGTCACTTTAATTAAGGAGTATTCCGTTTTTTCCACTATGATGAAATACCCTTGGACGTTGATGTAGATGTCGTCATGCCCAATGTCAACCTTTAGAATTGGCGTTGGTAATATCTCCAAATTTGGTGAAAGTTTATTGGTTGCATTAGCGAGGATCTGTTTAATTTGAGCAGGTGTTATTAGCTCGTACAGATTACCTTGCTGAAAGTGAACGTTTAAGATGTGAATATGGTAGTTGCACAGTTCACTAATTACATTTGTGGCGACTTGGTACACACTGATGATGTGAATATTTAGTCGGTTGGAGTCGGTTGCTTTATACCATTTGTCCATGTTGTTAATGGCCCGGATTCCTTGGTTTAATTTTTCTTGGAAATGTTCCAGCTTTTTGTCGATTCGTTCTTCGGTTTCATTAAACCTGGAAAGTGCTGATAGCAAGAATTTGGATTGTTGACTGTCCATTTTTATTAGTTCCTGTTGATTCTTGTCTAGCCTGTCTATATCTTGATAGACTTCATCGTTGACTCCAAAAATTGATGTTAATACTGTGCCAAGGACTCCTCTTTTTTCTCGTCTTGTTATTATTTCTTCCATACCATCTCTAATCCATTCCATTTGCTTTTTCTGTTCCAGAAGATGATGCACCAGTGTCTTGCATAATGTGTCTTCGGACAGTTCTTTTGCAGAGTCGCAGAGATTGTCGAATTTGTCTACCATGTCTGTGACTGTTTCGAAGTCTTCTTCGATCTTCCCCTCTCGAACTGGATTTCGATCCGGAATGTTCCTCTCTCAATCTTCCCGTGTCCAATGTGTTCTACATAGTACCCGCTGTCTGGTTTTTGGATATTAAATTCTGCTTTACTTAATGTATTGGTGGTAAGAAGGGTAAAGATGAGTAACAGCAGTTTCCATTTGGACGCGACAGATTTCCTTGGTGCTGGGATGATCGTGTCTGGATAATGTTAGTTGAAATTTTATCTTCTGCCTCTGGTTCCTGCGATTCCTCGGTAGTGCTGGTAATGGAATGATGCTGCCTATGGATCGTTTTAGCTGATGTCCTCCTGATTTCTGGAGCGTCACTACTCGTACTGATCCATCGGCTGCTGGATGAGTTGCAGTGACTCTTGCTAAAGGCCACTTACTAGGATTGATACTATCTTCTTTGATTAACACTAAATCTCCAACTTTAGTGTTCTCCAATGGTTTCTTCCATTTGTTTCGTTGCTGTAATCCATGAAGGTAGTCCGAGCTCCATGATTTCCAAAAATCTTGCTTGATCTTTTGGATTATCCTCCAACGATTCGATAGATTTGAAGATATTGGAGTGTTGATTGGGTCTGGTGGCGATATGATTTCCCTCCCTATTAGGAAATGGCCTGGCGTCAGAGCAGTTGTGTCCTCAATATCGTTGCCTTGTGGACATAGAGGACGTGAGTTTAGGCAGGCCTCAATTTGGCAGAGAAGAGTTGTTAACTCTTCAAAGGTGAGAGTAGCGTGGCCAATAGTTCTCTTCAGATGATGCTTCATTGATTTTACCCCTGCTTCCCATATCCCTCCGAAGTGAGGGGCTATTGGAGGGATGAAGTGCCATTGGGTACCACCGGTTGCTAAGGTTTCTTGGACAACTGGGCCTTCAATTGTTTGGCGGGTTTCCTTGTCCAACACTTTTCTTGCGCCAACGAAGTTTGTTCCGTTGTCGCTGTATAGGTGTGCACAGCGTCCTCTTCGGGCAGTAAACCTCCTGAAGACTGCTAGGAAGCTGTTGGTTGTCATGTCGCTGACGGCCTCTAGGTGGATTGCCTTGGTTGATAGACAGACAAAAACAGCAATGTACCCTTTGTGCGAAGAATGCCCTCTTCCCTTGGATGTTCGGATCTGTATTGGGCCGGCGTAGTCCACTCCGGAATGGAAGAATGGAGGAGTTGAATTCACTCTGGTTGATGGAAGATTTCCCATCAGTTGCTGTGCTGCCTCTGCTTTGTATCGTAGACATCGGAAACACTTCTGGATGCTGGAGCTGACTGCTTTCTTCGCGTTGATGATCCAATATTTTCTTCGGATATATGAGAGAGTGAGTTGGGTGCCACCGTGCAGCGTGCGTAGATGCGCCTCTTGGATTATTAGTTTGGAAATATGACTGGAGTACGGGAGTATGATTGGGTGTTTTTCATTGAAGGACAAGGTGGAATTTTCTAATCTTCCTCCAACACGGATTATTCCATGCTGATCGATGAAGGGATTGAGGTTGGCAAGCTTGTTACTGGAACTCACATATTTGTTCTGCCGGAGTTGAGATCCTGTTGCCCTCAAAATAGGATCACTTCCTTGGATGACCTTAACGAGTAGGAGGATGGTGTCGTCCATTTCCTTCACTGATAGGCATCCTGATTGAGTGGGAAGTCGCTTACACTTGTTGATGAATCTTCGGCAATGTGACATGACTCGTACCATTCTTGTTAGAGAAGAAAAACGATGAACGACTTCGTTCTCGTCTTGATGAATGGTAGTTTGATGCACAGTGTAACTTCTTGCTTCTTCCTCGGTGGTTGCGGTGTCTGGTTGACACGGCCATGAACTCTTGTTAACTAGCCAGCTCGGTCCGTCCCACCATAGGAGATGATTCTTTAGTTTTTCTGGACTAGTGCCTCGGGAGATGACGTCTGCAGGATTCTCTTCGGATTTGACGTGGTTCCAATGTTGAGCCGGAATTAGATTGTTGATTTCGGCTACTCGATTCGCGACGAACGTCTTCCATCGTACCGGGTCTCCTTTTATCCATCCTAATGTAACCATGGAGTCGGTCCAGGCGAAGATAGACACCTTAGGAAGGTCTAATGCTGCAATTACCCTTTGAAGTAGATTGGAAAGGAGTACTGCTGCGCAGAGTTCCAGTCTTGGTAATGTCGTCTTGGCTCGGGCTGGTGCCACCTTGGATTTGGCTATTAATAAGGATACCTTGACTTGGCCGGATGATGTGGTGACTCTGGTATAAATCGCGGCCCCGAAAGCTCTTTCGGAGGCGTCACAGAATCCATGCAGCTCTACACTAGAGATTCCCTTTTGATAAACAACCACCTTGGTAAGGTAATTTCTTCCACTGCCTTGAGTTGAGACCTGAGCGTCTCCCATTTGCCTTGGATATTTTCAGACACTGGGTCATCCCATTTGATATTTTCGAGCCATAGTTCTTGGATGAGTAGCTTGGCAGTGATGATGACGGGTGCTAACCATCCCAATGGGTCGAAAATTTTGGCAACTTCGGATAGTATGGTGCGTTTGGTGGATTCCTGTTGCTTAACGTCTACCTTAAAACAGAAAACATCTTCATATGGAGACCAGTGAATGCCCAAGGACTTTTTTACGCCGTCTTCACTTATTTCGAGGTATGTTTGTTCCTTTAACTCTTCTGGGAGTTCTTGAATGATGGCTGACTCATTACTGCACCATTTATGTAGAGTAAAGCCTCCACGCTTTAGTAAGGAAATGAGCTGACCTTGTTGTTGGATCGCTTCTTCCACAGTGTCGGCCCCAGAAAGCACGTCGTCCACGTAGAAATCTTTCTTCACTGCTTCTGAAGCTAATGGAAATGAGACCTTTTCGTCCTGTGCGAGTTGATGCAAGGTTCGAATGGCAAGATAGGGAGCTGATGCGGTTCCATAAGTGACGGTGCACAGCTTATATTCCCTGATTGGCTGTGATTTGTCGAATCTCCATAGGACTCTTTGGTACTCCTGGTCTTGGTTGTTCATTCTGATTTGTCGGTACATTTTTTCAATGTCTGCAGAAAAAACAATCCTGTGTGTCCTCCATCGAAGTAGAATGTCGACCAGTTCTTGCTGAAGTTTAGGTCCAGCGTACATCATCTCATTTAAGGATTTTCCGTGAGAGGCCTTGCTAGAGGCATCGAAAACGACACGAAGCCTGGTTGATGAACTTGCTTCTCGGATGACGCCATGGTGGGGAATGTAATACTTGCCGTCATTCTCATCTTCCCTTGCCACCTTTTCCATATGTCCTAAATCCAAGTATTCTTGCATGAATTTCTTGTATTGGACTGCTAGATCTTGATCTTGTCCTAATTTCTTCTCCAGATGTATGAATCGTGCCAATGCTGAGGGTTTGGACCTTCCCATGTGTACTGGAGTTTGTTTGAATGGAATCCTTACTACGTATCTTCCATCTACGTCTCGCTGGACTGTGTCTGTGAATTTATTTTCACATACCTGATCATCTGGGAAAGTTTCCTTTGAGGAGAAGCCTCTTCAATGTTCCAGAATTTCTGCAACTGCTCATCCTCTTCAATTTTGGCAACCATGGTGTTGACCTTAAGGCTGGTGGGAGGTCGTCTTCCCATGGTTCCTGATAAGATCCATCCCAATTCGGTATTCTGTCCTAGGATGCCATCTTTGGATTTCTTGATTCCTTCGAGAATTATTTGGGAATATTCTTCAGCGCCTAGAAGTATATCTATGGGGCCAGGTCGGTTGAAGGTTGGATCGGCGATGAAGACATGTTTCCAGGCATCCATTTTTATGTTCGGAATGGGTGATGAAGGCATGGTTTTTGTAAGTTTGGGAAGTACCAGTAAAGTAACAGGTAAGGAAAATTTACTTGGAAATCTTGGCGTAATCAAACCTGTGATTTTCCATTTTGCGACTTTTGTTTCGCTGTTCCCAATTCCGGAGATTTCTGCTCGAACCTTGGTCCTGGGTAACGCTAATAATTCGGCTGCGGCTTCGGTGATGAAGGAACCTTGAGACCCTGGATCTATCAAGACTCTCAAGAGATGAGTCATCCCGGATGCTGCCTTAACTTGAACCGTTGCTGTGGCCAGTAGCACTTGGCTCTTCTTTGCGCCTAGGTTGGCGGCAATGATTGTGGGTTTTGGCTTCTTCTCTGGAGCGTTGGAGGTCTGCATGGCTGCTGCGTGAGAAAACGTCTTCATCTTCGGAGCAGGTATCGGCTTTGATGGCGGCTGTGCCTTGTGAAGCAGAGTATGGTGTGGAAAGCGGCAGATTTTGCAGTTATAATACGAACGACATTGTATATTAGAATCGTGTCGCAAACATCGAAAGCACAATCGGTAGGTTCTTACCACTTCTTGCTTTTCGTGGGTGGAGAGCCTCTGGAATTGACCACAGTTATCGATGTAATGGTCCCCATTGCACATCTTGCAGTTGAGATATCCGGCAGCGTAATTTTTCTGTGGCTTGTCCTGAGTTGGTTTTCGAGCTCCATCAATGGATTCCAAGGATTGGAACCGCATTTGTAAGAAGGCCATTAGAGTTTGGTGATCCTGAACTTCATTTGGGCACTGAAGCGATTGCTCATATAATTTGTTAGTTTCAGGATCCCATTTTCGAGTAATAACTCGGTTAATCCACGGACCCCAGCTGTCGGTGGAAATGCCCAAATTTTTGATTGCTTCCACACATTCCTTAGTGGAGTCATGCAATCTTTTCAACCCTTGGGCTGATTCCTTGGAGAGGACCGGCTGATCGAAGATGGTGTCTAGCAATTTGGTTAGAATAAGGCGATTATTTTGATACCTTTGTTGCAGCAAATTCCAAGCGGTGTTGTAGTTGGCTTGAGTCACTGCGAGATGCTGGATTAGTCGGCTGGGCTCTCCCTTGACATGCGTTTTTAAATACTGCATTTTGATGACATCATCCATGTTTTGGTTGTCATCTACTAATTTGGTGAATAGGTCCTTAAAAGTGGCCCATTCCTCATAATTTCCCTCGTATATGGGGATTTTAACTTGAGGAAGCGAGATGGCTGATGCTTGCTCGTTCCTTGTTGGTGCTTGTAACAAATTAATTAAATTTCGGTACCTGTCTTTCAACGTAGTAAATTCAGGACTGAAGTGCGTCTGGTTTGAATCCATCTCGTTAGACATGACTTCTTCGTCCATCTCGATCACCCGGTCCCATTCTTCCTTTAATTCCCTCTTTGTGATGGCGGGCCTTCCGAGTGCTTGTTCCAGTTCGGCGTCGTCCAAAGATTGCTTAAAATTCTGCATCCGAATCTGCAGTTTTCGGATACGAACCTTTTGCTCGGGATTTACAACTGTTTCCTCTCGCCTCCTAGTTTCAGAGGGGTCGGGATTTTCAGTTGCCTTTAAACAGCTCTGCAAATAACTTTTTGCTTCGCAGTAGATGGCTTTAATTTGTTCGTAATACCCTGTGGTAAAATAATTATGTGTAGGAATACTTAGCTGCACCATTTTGGCGTGATTTTTGGTCACGGCGTTCCAAGTTTCGTCCAGCGTCTTGTTTCGGCTGGCGATGTAAGCTTCTGTTTTTCGGCTGGCAGGGTCCTTTTTGCTGTTGGAAAATACCTGCGTGATCTTCTGGCCGAGTTCTTCTTGGGCGACAGCTAGCTGATTGAATTCCTCCATATTGTTTGCCATTTTCGGGGAACCGGGTGGGTTGGTAGATGTTGTTTTCTTCTCGGGATGTACCTCTTCTTAGTTGTAGACAGATCCGGCTCGAAGGACCATGAACAGATTCGCCTGGAGGCTGTAGAAATCAGGCGTCCGTTACGTTATTTTGCTGGTTCCATCCCTTATGTTAAGCGCAGAACTGAGACAGCAGTTTCCGCTTTAAGACAGCTTAGTCATGCCACTTAACGGGATGATAATTCGTCACTGTGTGAGATGCAGCCTCACATCCCTTAATTATTTATAGGCTTGGACCCACAGCGACGCAGTAAATGAATCTAACAAGTAAATGCAGACTGGTTTATTACAAAAATAATTGTTCTATATATACAAACAAATTTGCTTAGATCATAGTAATATACAAAGTTCATTTCTAATAACAGGTGCAATGTATTATATTCAGTAGGTTAATTTACTAGTCTTGCAAAACAATACTCAGCGGTTTTGCTTCCGTGATATGATATGGACTCCATGAACTCGAGCGTCTTTTATGCTGAGCTGCGATTGTAGGCATTTAAACCTTGTCACGGCCTTGCGTAATTGTGTACGCGAAGCCGTGTAAAAATGCTGAGCGGCGACTGCGAGGTGTTTAAACTTGACTGTGAGTAGGTCGCCGCGCTTGCATAATGCAATATTGCGTTTTTGGTGGCTTTTAACTTTTAGAATGTTTCGTAAAATTTAAATGAATAATTATAAATTTATATCTGGTTAATCTGTTAAAGACAAGATTAAACAATATGTTTGCTCGTACACTTAAAAAGGTTAGGGTAATTATTGAAAAGAGAAGAGTTTTAGTAATGGAAACATCTGTGAAAGCGATAAACATGGTAAGCACGGAAATAAGTTATAGCAGAAAAGACATAATTAGAGAACATATAGCTAGTATCCCTGCGTATACCAGCCATTACCCTAGAGAAAGGTCGGTAACGAACTACTTGAGTCCAGATTTAAACATTGCTTTAATGTATCGATTATACAGCAAGTGCTGTGAGGATCAAAAGCTCAAACCAGAAATAGAATGAATGCCAGTAAATTTTCAATGAAGAATTCAATCTTTCCTTTCGTCGCCCTGCCAACGACACCTGTGCTAAATGTAACAGACTGAATTTGGCATTAAAATCGTTTTCTACTTCTGCTGAACTAGCAAATGAAGGAAATTTAAGAAAATTTGAATTAGAAGAAGAGAAAGTAGAACATTTAAATTTGGCCGAAGGTGCATATAACGAAAGGTCTAAGGATAAAGAAAGAAGCAGGCAAGATCCAACTTTATTAACTGACTCGTTTGATTTAGAAAAATGCCTACCGACTCGTTACTTAAGAAATGGACTATCCTTTTACAAGCGTCAATTGTGGGTATTCAATCTCACCATCTACCACACGACAACTTTAGGAAGCAACGGTACATGTTTCTTATGGCACGACACTGTAGCTGATCGTGGAGGTGTGAGAAAATTTGTACTGTCTCTCAGCGGCGCAGGAACTACTGTAATTATGGGGGGGAAAAACATTTTTTAATGGTTTAACATAACTTTATGTTCGATTGTTCCAAAAACACTTTATTATATAGCGTCCATAAAGTGCCACTTTACCCAACCGCCTGTAAATGTGCAATAGTTATTATGAAAATAAATGTTTTTTTTTAATCAGAAAAGAAGATTGTATTAGGTTAACTTTACAGATAATAAAAATAAACTCATCTTTAATACCTTACGGTAATAGATAGTTATTCTTGATATTAATACCGCAATTAACACAGAGAAGCGCACTTCGAAACTAACAAATCTTTCAATAGCAACTTGAATTTTCTAATGTGTGTAATATAAATGATATTGGAGATAAAAAGAAATATTCTGCAGTGCAGTCAAGCGTAAAGCTTTGAATGCAGCTCGTACATAATCAGACCTTATTTGACTCTTCCTCTTTACCGTTACGCTACGTTGGCTCTGCATAAAATAGACTCCAATAAAGTCCTACATTATGTACTTGATACATAAATAGCTATAATAGTTACAATTAAGCTAAAATGTTTTTTCCTCAATTCCATAGCAGATTATTTAGTCGATTGTTATATTTCGGAAACGTCTGTATTTCCTCCTTCGGTATGGGGTTCAAAAACTAGTAATTTATTTTTAATAACCAACCCCTGTGAATCCTTTCACTCTCATTTTGCAAAAGTTTTTATCATACTCATCCTAATGTTCATGTTTTTGTTAAAACTCTTGTAGAATTTCAATGCTTACTTTATATTAAAATTCAAAGTATTAGTAACCCTGTTGTAAAAACGAAAAAAGTCAGAGATGCGGGAGTTTTTTAAATCCGAAGATTTTGGAGCTGGGCAATAAGGAATTGTGAGAATATGATTTTGTCAAGTTAGTTGCTCATAGATACAAACTATAGTACTATTTATTATAATTGATTATTATTCGTATTACTTGTCACTATTATACGTATCTAATGCTCTTTCTTATTACTGAGTACCTATGTATGTATGTTTTATTGAATGTGCAACCCATCTATTATTTGCGATCAATGAAATAATATAAACTATTTAATTTTGAAATACAGCTGTTTGTGCGATTGTGAAATTATAAAACAGACATTCATCAGATTGGAAATAATACTATCCAAAGGGGTTCTACTTTCCTCACAAAAAATATCTATTTTACAGATTTAGAGATAAAATCAGCTAATTTACTCTTTTTAACAACGTAAGTAAAAGGACAAAATTATCTACTTACGTTGTTAAAAAAAATTAGCTGATTTTGTCTCTAAATCTGTAAAATAGATATTTTTGAGGAAAGTAGAACCCCTTTGGGCAGTCTTATTTCCGATCAGATGACTGTTTTATAATTTCATAATATAAATTATTATTTTTCTGAATATAAACTAAGATGTAATAACACAATTATTACTAAAAAATTTTTTTAATAAAAAAATGCCTACTATGATTTTTTTAAAATTTTTATTTGGCTGAGAAAGATAACTGTTTGAATTACTTCAGCACAAGTGCTCAATTGGTCGGTCTCCGTTTTTGATATTTAAAATTTTTTGTCCGGAGGTAAGTACGCACCCCCACTACCAACAAAGACGTATTTTAGTTCAAGCGTAGATTGTTGGCGCTAGTGTCGCTTGCTATTGAAGTACAGGCTGCACTTTGTAACCTCCACTATGTTTACGGTACCTCATAACCTCCGAAACATTGGCAACGTTTCATTCAGCTGGTTCGTGTTGATATTTGTTCCTTGATGCGGTAGGTAACTTAATAATTA
The DNA here is from genome assembly GCA_940337035.1 of Agriotes lineatus. Lineage (NCBI taxonomy): Eukaryota > Metazoa > Arthropoda > Insecta > Coleoptera > Elateridae > Agriotes > Agriotes lineatus. Next base: position 165,198 of record CALNHX010001878.1, on the reverse strand, counting down.
TTTTTATAGTAATTGCATAGTTCAAATACGCAGTGTTGTTGTTTAGAGTAACATGAGTGCAAGAAATAATTTTCTGGATCAATTAGCCTTAAAGTATGGTAAGTACCTCTATAACCTCAAATATTCTGTTGCCGCGAAAATATTATGTTTACGAGAAATTAAACAAACAAATCTTTTTGAGGTATTGTAGGAAAATGTACTGTATTACTAAATACAAAATCTTTTAGGAAAGATGCACTTTTCTGGAGGGCAACGGCAAATAATTTAGAAAAGTGTTACTTTTCCGCATATCAGCCCTTTTCTGCATAGCAACGCATAATTTAATTTTTAAAAGCACAATATTTCACCTAATTTTTTTTTTTAATTTAGAGTGTATTTATAGTGCCTTAACTACTAGGTCTTACGGCACTGTTGTAATATATGTACAGATACATGGTAAATTACAATGAATGGAAGATATTAATTTCTTTGAGATACGCAATTAATTGTAATGTCTTTTCCAATGCGGTTTGGTGTGAGGGCCCTATGTTGTGTTTAATACGAGCGTCTGTAAATTTAGTACACTCGGAAATTATGTGTTTCACTGTAAGAGTAACTTGACACTTATCACAGGTAGGTTGTGTTTTCCGTTGGAGTAGGTAGTCATGTGTGATCCTTGTGTGGCCGATCTTGAGTCGAGTCAGCACAGTCTCCTCTTTCCTGTTGAGATCCTTGTTGTCATTCCATCTGAGTGGGAGTGTAGGTTTGAAGTATTCCTTCGTTTCTGCCAAGTTTCTCCATTCAATATGCCATTTTGTAGTTACTTTGTTTTTCAGAAAGGCTTTTATGTCTGAACTTGTAGCGAATATGGTGTCGTAAGATTTTCTTAGTGTCGCCTCCTTTGCATACTTGTCCACTGTCTCGTTCCCATGTATGCCTATATGTGATGGGATCCATAGATATTTTACTTGTTTATCAGCCATTTCGATAAGATGTCGGGTGTTAGTGATTTCTTTGATATATTCGTTCTGTGAGTAGATGTTTTGTAAGGCTTGGAGGGCACTGAGAGAATCGGTAATGATAATGAATTTGTTATCTTGGCTATCCAGGATATATTTCAGAGCTTCTTTTATTGCGTATAGTTCTGCGCTATAGACTGTTGCCATATCGTGTAGTCTGAATTGTAGGTTTGTTTTATCCGTCAAGACCGCGCATCCGACAGAGTCATTTAGTTTCGAGCCGTCAGTGTAAATTTCTTTACATTTATCGATATCGAGAATTTCATAAAAACCATTTTTGTAGATGGCAGGAATGGTGGTGTCTTTACAGTACTTTGTGAGATCAATATTGATTTTCGGAGGGGAGAGGATCCAGGGAGGAGGAGATGGATGTATTGGGGTGTTTGGTAGTGTTATATTGTAATCTGACAGCAACTGACGGGTTCGTATATTAAGAGGGGGAAGGATTCTTTGGGATCGGGAATATAGATTTTGAAATAATGGTTGATTGATTGCATTAGAGTATGGATGGTTTGGATTACTGTTGATTCGTGAGGTATAGGCTAATAATTGCGTTGATAGTCTATAACTTAATGGGAGTTGTCCAGATACTGAGTAGAGATTTGCAATTGGACTTGTTCTGTGTGCACCTGTAGCAAGTCGGAGGCCATGGTGATATATGGCGTATAATGATGATAGAATATTGTTGTTGCTAGATCCATAGATGCACAGACAGTATTCGATTTTAGTTCTAATAAGAGCGTTGACTATGGTCAGTAATGTTTGTGTGTTTGTTCCCCACTCTTGATGCGAGATGATTTTTATAACATTAAGCGACCTTCTGCATTTGTCTATTGTTTGTTTGATGTGTGGAATCCAGTTTATCCTTTTATCCAGTACGAGGCCTAAATATTTAACTTCATCTACGTATTTGAGAGGTGCATTGTAGAGGGTTAAGGTGGGGGTGTAAGGTTTCTGTCTTCTACTAAAGTTAATACATCTTGATTTTTCTGTTGAAAAGAGTAGTCCGTTTTTATGGGACCACTGTTGTATATTTTTAAGCGCCATTTGTAGTAGTTCTTTCATGGCTTTTGGCTCATTGGTAGATGGATAAATTACAAGATCGTCAGCAAATAGCGATGCTTGTATACCTTTAGGTAGAATATCCATAATGTCGTTGATAGCGATTAAGAAGAGGGTCACACTGATTACCGAGCCTTGGGGTATTCCGTTTTCTTGTATTTGTTCATTTGATAGTTTGTTTCCAAGACGGACTCTAAATGTTCTATTTGTTAAGAAATTCTTTATGAATTTTAACATTCGTCCTTTAAATCCCCATTTGACCAGAGTATAGATTATTTTATGCTTCCATACGGTGTCATATGCTTTCTTTAGATCAAAGAATATAGCTATCAGTTGTTCATTTTTTATGATTGAATTTTTAGATTCGACTTCAAGCAGGCTTATACAGTCTAGGGTGGAATGATTTTTCCTAAATCCATGTTGGTTTTGGTTAATCAAGTTGGACTCTTCAAGGCATATAATGAGTCTATTGTTGATTATCCGTTCAAGTAATTTACACAGAACTGATGTCAATGCTATCGGACGGTAGCTGTCTGCATCATCTTTTGGTTTTTGGGGTTTCAGAATAGGTATTATTATGGATTTTCTCCAGAGTTCTGGGAATACATCCTTTGTCCATATAAAATTAAACAGTTTCAGTAGTTCTTTTTTTAACGCATCTGTTCTTGATCATCGAGCAGTGTATGTTGTCAGCTCCTGGGGTTGATTCTTTTGTTTGCGTTAGCGCATGTGCAAGTTCGTGTTGGTGGATGATCATGTTGTAGGGCTCATCAGAGGTTTCTGGAATGGGAAGATCAGTTCTTTCCAATTTTCGTTTTAATGCTTGGAACTCAGGGTTATAATTTTCTGAGCTTGAACTTTTCTTAAACTGTGTTGCTAATATGTTGGCTATATTTTCGGTAGAGGTGTAGGTCTCGTTTTTAACTTTGATGCCAGTTAATTCGAATGGAGAGTTGGAACCACTCATCTTTTTTATCTTTTGACCACATTTCTTTGGTAGTGATATTTAAATTTATAGATTGAATGTATTTTATCCACGATTCTTTTTTGCTGCTTTTAATTATTCTTCTTGCATAAGCCTTAATTTTCTTATATTGTATGAGATTATCTGTTGTGCTATGTCTTTTATATTTATTAAAGGCTTTGTTTCTTTCCTTCAGTGCTTGTTTGCATTGGTCATTCCACCAGGGGACCCTGTATTTTTGACAGACAGGTTTTGAAGTTGGGATGGAATTTGTTGCTGCTTGGATAATTACGGTGTTAAGTTCGTATATATTGGAGTCTAAGTCTTTCGTGTTAGAGAAAACGTATGGATTTTTTGTTAGTTCCTCTCTATACGCATTCCAGTCGGCATTAATTGTTTTCCATTTCTGTGTTGATCTAACTTCTGTTTGAAGTTTCCGATTGATGGTAATGGACACTGGGAAGTGGTCGCTATCATAATTATTAGCAAGCACTGTCCATGATAATCCAGGGCACTGTTTGGGGTCGCAAAAAGATAGATCAATGCATGAAAAACTGTTTGTTTTGGAATCAAAGTGAGTCGCTAGTCCTGTATTCAGTAGAGTGAGATACTGATCTATGGATTTTTCTATGATCTTGCCTTTGTTATTGGTTTTTTTACAACCCCATAGCGTGCTGTGAGCATTGAAGTCCCCTGCTATTATAAATGGTGGCTGTAGTTGTTTTATCAGATCTTCTATTTCGGTTAAAGTAAGTTGATGGTCTGGTGGAATATAAACGTTGCATATTGAGAGTTTATAAGGTGAATGTATTTTGACTGCGATTGCCTCTAATTCGGTATTCAGGTTTACTGTTTCTGTATGTATACTATTTTTGACAAATGTACTGACACCTCCACTAGCATGTTCTCTAAGTCGGATTCTGTTGAAGGCTGTGTATCCTTTTAGGTAGGGTTTATGGTCAGGTTTAAGATGGGTCTCTTGTAGACACAGGATTTGGGGTTGGTGGTGCATTATTAGTGTTTGGATGTTTTCTAGGTGAGAGTAATATCCGTTGCAGTTGAAGTGAATTATATTATACATATTGTTTATTTTATCAACTTAGTTATTTTGATATATGTGTCAGAAACAATTTTTGGAAATTAATAGTCGTCTATGTCGGTATTTGATTGATCGGGATCAGTTTGTAGTCTTCTTGTGAGCCTCGTGAATCTATATTTCATGGTTCGATTCTTTAGGTTAGGGTATATATCTCTCATCATGTTTATTAGGTTTGTAGTATCACTTGTGTATTGTTTTGCTATTGAGAGAGGGTCGGGGGCTCCATATGTTTTTTCTAGAAAGTCTTTGAATGTTATGTAATCCATGGGGTATTTATTTGAAGGGTTCTCTATTATATTTTTGACTGGCGTAAGACATTCTTCTGTGGTTATGGTTTCACCATCAGGCTCGTTGGTTCTACTTTTCTTGTTGCGTGGCTTGTTTTTTGGTGTATTCTGCAATTTTTCAGTGAGGGTGTTGGTTATTGGTGTAGAGGTAGATGGTGGAGGCATTTTGAGTGATAGATTGTCAGTGGTTATGTCTAGTATGTCAGGGGATCTATTTGAGGAGGATGATAGGGTGCGTTTGTTTGGGGTTACGGGAAGAATGGTTGCATTGTGAATGGTATCCTGGTTTGGACATTTTTCAGCTATATGTCTCAATTGGTGGCAGACAAAGCATGTGGTATTTGTTGAAAAAAAAATCCTGTAGTCTGTGCTCTCGAATTTAATAATTAGGGATTCCGGGATCAATGGTTCAGAAGATGGTTCAATATAGATCTGTCGTCTGAAGCTCAATATATGGCTATATTCCTTATCTTCCATTCCCGCTTTTAAGAATGTTACATGTGATACAGTTTTGACTCCAATATTTTGTAAAGCGTGTTGTATATAATCATGGGGAATGGATGGGCAAACGTTTGATATGATAACTCTTTGGGCCGGCGAGATTAATGGTCTTAAAGTAGTTTGTTGACCTTGGATTGTTATGTTCTTGTGTTTGCTAGCGAGTTGGTCGACTAGTTCTTTGTGTTTCAGGTAAATACATACTCTATTATTTGAGATTCGGGAAGCAAAGGTAATATTTACGGGGTCCACTATTTTACCAATTGTTAGTATGTATTCCTTAATGTGTATGCCTTCTAAAGCGTTTACGATAATGGCTTGTTCTTTTTTCGGAAAGCTGGTAGATTCATTGGTTACACTGGCAAATGATTTTGTCGTTTGGTTATTTGTTGTTGTACCGGAGGGTTGTGTGTTTTGTTGCGGTGGAAGATTAGTGGGCTCGTTGTTATTAAACATTATGGTTATATTAGATAAACCCCTGTAGTCAGAAGTTTATCTGTTATTTTATTAGGTAGGTTTGTTACCTGTTGTGTAGATAAACTATTTTCACTTTATTCAATAATAGCTTTATCGCGTTCACGTCAGGTCGCGGTCAATTGCGAGATAAGTTGCACTGGGCTCACGAAAAACGTCCTCGCACTGTCGCGGTTAGAACGGAACTCCACCTAATTTTTGATATTTTTATATCAAAATTGCTAGGCATTTCCCTACAGTACGTGAAAAAATAGCATCTGCAACACGCGATGAAAAAAGAAAAACAGATAATCATGTGCAAGTTATGTGATACGGATGTAACGTCAAAAAATTCACCAGGTATTTGGAAAGAAATCAGTCAAGTGAAAGTGAAGTACGAGAGCTGTTTATCATGCCGAAGAATAGCAAAGAAAGTCATAAAGTTCTGTCTTTATTGCGAAACGAGATAAACTTTGATCTTTACGTCCAAGGAATAACTCGACCTTACCGTCAATGTAACGGATCAATAGAGGAAGACTGTATATTACCCATTTACTAATTGCAAAGGGTTGTTTCTCAGACATCTAAAACGGCACGAAACATTTTGTTATGAACAAAAACCTTACATTGCTGTTAAAGACAACCATATCTTCAAATATCAGACCCTCTCTGCCTGTGCAATCAATAAAACAAATGTTATATCTACTCTAAATGTTAAAGAACGCGTGTTTGATTTAATGAGAGGGGATGAAATTACGTTTGAGGCTAAAAAGATCTGCTCATTGCACATTTTGGGGAGTCCTATTTAAAAAAAAAACAGAAGAGAACGTATGGTTATGTATGTAGCAACCGAATGAGGAAACTATCTCGTCTCATGATTAGTTTTCGAGAAGTGATCGATAACAGAGAAGTCAGTTTAAAAGACTTTAACTTCATCCAAATAATTTCGATAATTTTCTGTTTGCTACTAGACGTATGTATTGTGGATTACAATCCGAGAAAGCTATCAAATCCCCAAGCTGAACAATACATTTAGGAACGTCACTAAAATTTTCGTGCGATTAGGCACTACATTTAATTCTAAAACGCAATAGAGGATTTCGATGTTAATATCCAACTCAATTGCAAAAATGTCTAAAAAATATAAAATTTTTAAAAAATTGGTAAAAAGGATTTGCAAGAAAAACGCTAGAATAAACCACTGATTGTATCAGCAGTGAGTGACGTAGAAAAATTCAGAAACGAAACCGCTCAAAATTGTGAAAAAGCATTTTTCGAAAATAATAACGAGCGTAGGGATGCACCGATACGGGTTTTTGGCCGATACCGATATATCGGCCGATACCGATATAATCGAGGCCGATACGCCGATATATTCTCATTGCTCTCTCCACTACTTTTTGACTACATGCAAGCACGTGTGCGCCGCTGCTTGCTTGATTCTGGCGGAGTAATCCCCTAAATACGAACTCTAGCTTAGGTTTGCTTATGGAGGTGTCTTCTTGTCATTTCGTTTTAATAACGCAATTTAACACCGTCATTTTTTTTCTTAACCTATTAGTTAGTATTGTTAACTATTTCTGATGATGCAAGACCTTGAAATGGTCTGATCGAATGTTTTTGCTGATGGACCGAGCTCTGTGGACTAGTGGTTACCACGTCTGCTTAGTATTCGAGAGGTCGTGGGTTCGATTCCCTTGGCCGCCTTCTTTGATTCAGGTTTTTAGGTGGTTTTCCTGAGTCAACAGAGTACCTTCTCTGAAGCGAATGTCGGGGCAGTACTTCTCCACCTTTCCTGGCCTCTCTTGCATTCTCCACCCATTCTAAAATATTTCCGTTATTGGCTGAAGAGGGACGCAAGGAGCCCTCAGCTGGGGGAATTTAAATAACCCTGAACCTTTACCTTTTTCTTTTTTGCTGATGCAGTGCATTCCAGAAGCTGGAAAATATTTCGCTGCATGCTGTAACACACTGGATGGAGAGCCTAATGTTTTTACATAATAATTTACAAAAAATGAATTTTCAATATTAGATAGTAGTTATATTTTATACTCCACAATGATTATTTACATTTTATTGTTCATTTCTTATAATAAATATTAAAATATTAAATATTGAAAGGAAATTCACTTTTGCCGATATATCGGCAAAAGGGAAGGCCGATATGACCGATACCGATATATCCCTAATTCGGCCGATATGGCCGATATCGAGTATCGGTATCGGTGCATCCCTAAACGAGCGTACATTTAAATTGTTAGTTCAATGTACTTTGGCATTACCCATTATATTTAATAGAAGACGAATTGGAGATGTAACAGTTTTTAAGAATTAAAGATTGTAGATGAAAAGAGCGTGGACTTCCCATTCGCCGGATTATTTTGGCCGGATTTCGACACGCCGGAATTCGCTTCGCCGGGTAATTATTTCACCGGAAAGCTATTCGCCGGAAAATTATTTCACCGGAAAGCTATTCGCCGGATTGTAGTGTTCGTGCGCATCGCGTAGCAAATGACAACTGTCAAAATGAACGCAGAAATTGAATTTTACTTTTTACAGTCATCCAGATCTGGGCAAAAATTGGTATTTAATGGACATTTGTTTACGTTATCCAAGGATAATCGTAATAGCAAAAAGGACTACAAATGCGAGACTCTTGGATGCAAAGCAAGAGTCATATTCGAGCGAGGATCGCCTTACAAAACCAATCGGGCTATTCACGAACATGAACCAGATATTCAAAAAATAGAAAAACTAAAGTTTATCAATTTCGCAAAAGAAGTTACTCTACAAGAACCGACATTGCCGATTCAAAAAGTAAGTTTAATTAATTTCTCCAGGGTATAGTGGTTAATTTACGAGATTTTATAGGTCTACAAAGAGTGTCGAAAGAGATTTGTAGAATCAAAATCGACTGAAGCTGAACAGAACAGAGCATTGGCTATATTACCAAGCTTATCGGGAACTCAAACTCAGCTTCATCGGGTTCGATCTAAAACTAGACCTAAGCTTCCGACTACTTTGGCCGAACTAGTGCTTGAAGGATTATGGACAAAGACGTTAAAAGACGAGCCGTTCCTTCAATCCAACCTTCAAAGCGATGGTAATTACAGGGTTTTCCGATTGATTTTCACCATATATCAATTGTGTTTCACTATTTGTCAAATGTAATTCCCATTTGTCAATATTGACAAGTGTTGACAAGAGGGAAAAGCATTTGAAATAAAGTGAAACACAACTGATACGCGGTGAAAAGAAATCGGAAAACACTGTATTTATATTCCTTCATAGTATAGTGGTTAATTAACGCGATATTTTAGGTGATCATTTTTTAATCTTCACAACTAAAGAAAATATCGAAAAGTTGTGCAATGCGACTATCGTATACATGGATGGAACGTTTAGATCTGTGCCAGCACTTTTCATGCAACTATACACAATTCATGCAAAAGTGATGGACCAAATGTTTCCACTCGTATTCATTCTGATGAATCGAAAATTATTCCAAATTTATACTAAAGTATTTGAAGAACTCAACAACATTTCTCAAGGTAATTTCCTCCATAGTATAGTGAGTAATATACGCCCTAATATAATGCATATTTTTTCTCTTAGGGTTTGGATTCAATTTCGGACCATCAGCTTTTCAAATTGATTATGAAATCGCTTTAAATCCGGCAATTCAGCGCTGTTTTCCTAATTCAGCAATTAAAGGCTGCCTGTTTCATTTCTCTCAAGCAATATACAAAAAAATTATTGCTTTAGGTCTAGCTGAAGAGTACCGAAAGAAAGCAGCTGTTTGGTAAGTTCCTGCATAGTATAGTGGTAATATACGCGCCTAATGTCTATTATAGGACATTTGTTAGGCAAGTCACTGCTCTATCGATGGTTGATCTAGAAGCCATAGATCAGATCTGGAACGAGATTCACGCCACGAGTCCACCTATTCTTATTGAGAGAGGTTTCGTTGGATACTTTGTATCCACATGGTTATACGGGAGATATCCCAAAGAAATGTGGAATCACTGGGATACTGACGGTCCTCGCACAACCAATCACTTGGAAGGATGGCATCGAATGCTTAATGATTCGATAGCAGCTCATCCTAACATATTCAAATTTATTGAAAAAATAAAAACTATTCAGGACGAGAATGAATTTGAGTTTCGACGATTGGTAAGTATTCTTCAATAGTAAAATGGTTAGATACGCGTTAACCTATTATTTTTATAGGCTAACGGTACTCCAGGAAAGCGTCAAAAGTCCAAATATCGTCTTCTGAATGAGAAGATCGATAATATGAAAACTCGCAAGCGGAATAATGAGGTCACTTGGATGGAGTACGTGACAGCTATTGGAGGCATTTTTCATTTTTCGAGTTAATTTATATATGTTTACATTAACATTTAAAATAAAATTTAATAAACCGCTGATAATATTGTTTTTCTAGCTTGTTTAGGTTATTTGCAGACTTTGATCGTTTTTTTAAATGAATGTCCCATAACATTAACATGTCAAATAATATATAATAATCTTCTGAGAATATTGTTTTTCTAGCTTGTTTAGGTTATTTGCAGAGTTTGATAGTTTTTTTTTATTGAATGTCCCATTACATTAACATGTAAAATAATATAAGTATAATAATCTTCTGATAATATTGTTTTTCTAGATTGTTTAGGTTATTTGCAGACTTTGATAGTTTTTTAAATTGAATGTCCCATAACATTAACATGTAAAATAATATAAGTATAATAATCTTCTGATAATATTGTTTTTCTAGATTGTTTAGGTTATTTGCAGACTTTGATCGTTTTTTTAAATGAATGTCCCATAACATTAACATGTCAAATAATATATAATAATCTTCTGATAATATTGTTTTTCTAGCTTGTTTAGGTTATTTGCAGACTTTGATAGTTTTTTTAAATTGAATGTCCCATAACATTAACATGTAAAATAATATAAGTATAATAATCTTCTGATAATATTGTTTTTCTAGATTGTTTAGGTTATTTGCAGACTTTGATAGTTTTTTAAATTGAATGTCCCATAACATTAACATGTAAAATAATATAAGTATAATAATCTTCTGATAATATTGTTTTTCTAGCTTGTTTAGGTTATTTGCAGACTTTGATAAGTTTTTTTAAATTGAATGTCCCATAACATTAACATGTAAAATAATATAAGTATAATAATCTTCTGATAATATTGTTTTTCTAGCTTGTTTAGGTTATTTGCAGACTTTGATAGTTTTTTTTAATTGAATGTCTCATAACATTGCTTTTTCATTCTCCGAATTTTTTTGCTCGGACATAATATTTTATAATTAAAAAATCTTGATATCCGGCGAAATGCATTCCGGCAAAAGACTTCCGGTGAATCGAATTCCGACGAAACGAATTCCGGCGAGTCGAGATCCGGCGAAAAACATCCGGCGAATGGAAACGTCCGTTCAAAAGACTTCCGGCGAATCGAATTCCGGCGAAAAGAATCCGGCGAATGGGAACGGAGCCGAAAAGAGAGGTCATTTTAAAAACTTTGAGAATGTATTGACGACGCTGAAAAAGTTATAACTGCAAAATATAGGAGTATTAAATAGTGGAAAAAGGATCTAAACAAGTTGTAATTTTAGTGCCAGAGTTCTGCAACATTTTATAAATATTCTGTTAAAATGCAGGTAGAAATATATATGTTCAAATGACAACACTTGCGTTTTCGCTGCACCTGGGAGCAAAATCAAATGGGAAAAAGAGGATATTGGCCTGAGGAACCTAGCAAAAACTATTAAAGGATTTTTCAGACATCCTGAAAGCATTACTAGTAGTAAATAGCGAAAATAAATAGCCACAGTCACGCAAATACTCTGTTTAAGTAACGATGAAGCTAAACAATTTTCGAAATTCATGGGATACACTGAAAAAGGTAAGTGGAGATTTTGTAATTCTAAATTTATTAATTCCCGTATGAGCTCGCGTTGCGAATAGGTGCATATTAATAGTTGCTCCGTATTAATAATAATTACCGACAACCTCTTTGTTCAAGTGCAGCTATCATCATGGTATTTACGCAAGCTCAAAAGAACGATATAAGTGATATCGCCAAAGTAGTTATCAAGGACTGTTTGTCTGAAAACAACTTTCTTCAGAAACGGCGAATAAATTAGCTGAAATAGTGAGTAAAAAGCTAGAAGATAAGATTAACGGGTTATTCGAAAAGTTCGACAATATGAACAAGACTATTGCACAATTGCAAAAAGAAAATGAAGAACTGAGGGCTGGACTTGATGATATAGAACAGTACACTCGGCGCAATAACTTGCGCATCTTTGATATCAAAGAAGAAAGCAGCGAAAATGTGGAAAAGAAAGTGCTTGAAGTGTTCAATAAAAACTTAGAACTCTCTATCTGTGACAAACAAATTGACCGTTGTCATTGAGTTGGGCGCCCAAAGAATGATAAGCCGCGTGCAGTGATCGTAAAATTTACGAGCTATTGTGATCGCGCACTAGTGTTTCATTCTAAAAAAAAAAAAACTGAAATGTACGGGGGTACTAATCAAAGAAGATTTATCAAGGAACAGAATCGATGTATTGAACAACGCGAGTGAACACTTTGGTTATCGTAATGTGTGGTCGTATGATGGAGTTGTTTTTGTCAACTGCAATAATAAGAAATATAAAGTCAAGACTATGGGGGATCTCGAGAATATAATTCAAACACAATAAATAATTTTGAAGGGGCAACTATTATATAGTGCAGACATATTTCTGTTATTACTGTTTTCCTTATATTATTGTGTTAGAACTTTGGATAAATTTCTGTTTATTCCATTTTTTCAATTTTTCCCTCTTGCGGATAGCAAATTTCAGGTGAGTCGCATTGCACATATACTTTTTTCTTTATTCGTTAATTTTTTACTTGTTTATATTAACTTAACATTTTCAGTTACTTAAAATCTGTCATGAAAGTCAAAGAATTTAGTTTGTATTATCAAAATGTTAGAGGGCTTCGAAGCAAAACGAACACCTTTAAATGTAACCTTGCGGCTGACGATTATGATCGAGTTGTGCTGAATGAAACGTGGCTTGATTCAGATATATATAATTCTGAAATTTTTGATGAACGCTAGAATATATACAGATGCGAAAGAAATCAAATTATTACTGATAAAGAAAGGGGAGGAGGTGTGTTAATTGCAATTAATAAAAAATATCATTCTGGAGTTATAAAAACTAACACGAAACTTGAGACGTTAACAATTACAGTAAAATGTTTCGGATCTACTTATATAATAAGTACAGTTTATTTTGTCCCTAAATCATCATTGGATGACTATTTAGAGTATTTTGCTTTGTTGGAAAATATCCGAAATATTTTTCAAAACGAAATTATAATCGTAGGGGATTTTAACATACCCGAAATTAATAACTCTAATTATAATAATTTTGTAAGTGGTAGACAGATAGCAAAAGTGTACAGGAATTTTTAGATTTATTCAATTTACAAATGTACAATAACGTTGGGAATTAAGTTAATAGAACCCTTGATTTAGTTATGTGCACTTTTGAATGGTGGGTGGGACAACAGTTTGATGCTTTAGTGCCAATTGATATTCTGCACCCCGCTCTGTTGATCACATGTCAAGTTAGTTTTAATCCTGCAGTGAACGATAACCTCGCATTGAATAATAAGTATGATTTTAAAAATGCTGATTTTTTGTTACTATACAGTGCGTTGAAGAATACAGACTGGAGTATTCTTGAACCCATAGTAGATGTTAATGTGGCTACTAATGAATTTTATAACATTTTATACAATATTCTAGATCAAACTGTACCTAGAATCAAATGCAATCTGACGAACAGAAATAAATATCCTGTATGGTTCACAAAGGAAATAATATCAAATTTAAAGCGTAAGCGGTTTCATCATAAACGGAAAAATGAATTTGAATACCACTTACAAGAATTTACACGTATTCGACGAGAACTAAAACTAAAAATTATGAATGCAAAAAATTATTATATAAAGTCGGTTGAAAATAGTATAGGAACAAATGTTAACGAATTTTGCAACTACGTAAAAAATAATAAAAAAGATAGTAATATCGCTTTAGAAAGTTATCGATACAATAATCAAGATGTACCTAAAGAACAGGCTGTTAATACATTTATTTGTTCCTCACTTGTAAACATCAATTTATCAAGTCACTGTATTCACCTTGAAAATGTTTCTTAACTGGCTAGCCAGTAAAAAATTTACTGGCTAGCCAGTTATATTTTACAAGCGTGCTAATAGATAAATGATAGAGTGCAAAGCCAGAGTTGTCTTCCTTAGTATGTGTCATATTGATGAATTTAGTTGCTTGTCAGTTTGACATTTTGAATAAATGGTAAATTTCTAGTTCTTTACAAGTGAGAAACAAATAAAATATTCAAAAAAACACACCAGGTAACCATTTTTACTGGCTCAAGGATATGACAGGCTCGCCTAACGGCTCGCCAGTCATCCCAATCCTATCGCCAGTAAAACCTGTTTTACCTGGCTTGTAATGTTAAATACTATTGCTGAATATTTCAGTAGCGTTTATACAAATGAATCACGTTATGATATACATGCAATCTTATCGCAAGCTCGGCGGTCCGATATGGGTATTCTTACATTGAAGGAGATTGTATTTGATGAAGTTGCAGTCGCTTTGAGAAACTTAAAACCCAAGAAATCTGCTGGACCAGATGGCATACCCTGTTACATACAGTGTGTACATAAAGTAAGGAATAAATTCATTATCTAGAAAAGGGAAAGCTTTTCGGAAAAATCCTCAGACATTGTTAAGTCATTTTGCGGTTGTAGATGCTTAATTGCATTTCACGCCTTTAGGGCAATTTGTTGCTATGTTAAAACCATTTTCAATCTTTGCGCACAAGTATAATCTCATCTTCCGCACATTTGATTCAGGTCATTTTGGTATTTTGAATAGCCACCTAGGCTTTAGGGCAGCGTGCCCGTATGCTAAACCCTTTTAGTTCTTTATTTGGCTCCACCGCCTAATTCCAGAATCATGATTTCGCACATATTTGGCCCAAAACGCAGTATTTCTCGTCGGTTGGAGCCCCCCTCTGATGGCGCTTTGGCAGCCGAGCGTATCGCTCGCAAGAATTCCGAATCTTCTAGAAAGCACGCCGTTGTGGCGTGATACCATTGTTGCCGGCATTAATTTGTTTCATTTTATCGCCCCGCGATTGGCTGCCGAGGTTTAGTCACGTGGGGACGCGACCAAGGTGACCTGTGCCAGCGCTTCCCTCTGGGCATTCAGCCGAGAGCCGTCGATCAAATAAGAGGTCGGATAGTGTGTGCGTTCGTGCGGCGCTTCCGCCCTTGGCGGGGGCGTCAGCCTTTTTCCCGTCGAGTGCTGCTTCAGCAAGTATGTGACAAACGGTTTCGCCTTAAGTGGCAGTTGACCGCAGCCCGTTGCAGAGAACGCTCGTGTGGTGGTTGTGAGTGTGAGTTTCGAATTGTCTTCGGCGTAGCGTGGGTGCTTTTTGAGCCCAGTTCCTGCTTCCGTAAGTAAGGGGTCGTGCCCCCTTCATCTCGACCTTCGAGGATCTGTCCCGCAGAACGAAAGTGGCCCATTTTTCGTCGTCCCGTTGTACGCGTCCTGACGCGTCTCACGTCGCCATTATGGCGGATGTGCACTCATCCCTATAGCCGTCGAACATCGAAGGTACCTGCCACCTAAGACTGCAGCCTGTCGCAACTCAACTGTACCAGGCTCCCCAACCGCCTACATATTAAGGTATGTGTCTTTGAACTGATTACCGCTGTGAACGCGAGCGAGCCGTCACATCTCTTGTGCCTACAGGCACTGTCGTCATATTTGTCCATGTTGCAAGTGCTAATTTGTCCTTTACTGTTTGCTGCATAAGGCGTCGCGCCAGCATATTTGTACATTCATTCAAAATTACAGACTGTCCATGTTGCGAGTGCTAATTTGTTCTTTACTGTTTGCTGCATAAGGCGTCGCGCCAGCATATTTATACATTCATTCAAAATTACAGACTGTCCATGTTGCGAGTGCTAATTTGTTCATTACTGTTCAACATCTGTCGCTAGGTTTAGAGCGCGCGCCAGCTGGTGTTCTTAGTTATAATCTATTTATAGATATAGGGCGACGCACTCTGCTGCACCATTGTAACCCGTTAGTCAATACATGATTTGTTAGCTAAGGGAACTATTGTTTTGTTTCGACTTGTGCATGTTCTGTTACAGATAAGCGCCCCCTTTCAGTGTACTGATTATTGTGTGACGGAACGAGGGAGCTTTGAGCGTACAGGTGGGTAAGACAGCTGCGTAGTCGCGGTCGGATTGACACCTAATTACAATCCTTGCATAAGGCAATCCCGAAATTGTTATTTGACCTTGCAATTCTTGAGTAATCCTATCGGCGGAGTATTTTGCGTGCTTCGCTCCCGTCTAACCGTCCAGGCCCGGTTAGCCGGGTTAACACAGGCTTGGTGGCGCCCTCATGATTTCGACATACCCTATATATATATATATTATGCCGCAACACGCTTGCCCAGAACGTACCGTGTGACTCACGCCCGACTCCCTGAGCGTTCCAGCCGTGGCCTATTAGCCTATTTCGAACCGATTTCAGGGCAAGTGTGCCAGTTTTTCAGGACTGATTCCGTGGTGCGATGCTCACCTTGGGTGGGTGTCGTAAAGTTCTTTTAATACCGTAACAACATGTCAACCTTTGTTTTAAGATGCGCATCTTTTGACGTTCTAGTCTCATTGGTGACATCATTACTGTTCCGGATATGACGTCATCGACATTTTTTTCAAATGGCAACCTTTATTTTTGACAGCGCCATTTGAAAGAGCATATTTTTCTGCACACAACACATCAAAAGTTTTGTCATGTTACATAAGGAAATTTTCGATAAAATTAATGTTATAGTGATTTAAAATTAATTTATTTTATTCAGTTAATTGAACAAACTAATTAATTCAGGGGACTCTAAAACGTGAAGATCTGTTGAAAACTCAATTTGTAATTTTTGAGGTGAATCCAATACTTCCTTTATCGTAAAAGGAAGTAAAAAACATACGTTTTGTATTGACAGCCATGAAAAGTCATAGTGACAATTTGGAAAGTACCGAAAGATCAAATGTTATACGTTTGGCAGTACTGAAGTGTATTGTCAGTCTATGTCAAATTCGAGAGGTTAATAGGTTAAGTTTTGTTTGTTATTTGACACAGATTGACGCAAAACTTAACGTACAAATTTCGAATTTGGCATAGCTTGACAGTGCTACCAACACTGCAGTAGTAAGTGACAGTAGTAAGTCTTTTCGACCCCTCCCGCATACAAAGTAACTCAGTAACTCTAATAGATAATGTTTTCTCTAACATAAATACATGTAATTTTGAAACTAAGACAGTAGATACCGTTTTGTCGGATCATAGAGCGCAAGTAATCTACTTTAAAATTGACGACACACGTAAAAATTCTAATAATTCAGTAAAAATTCATCGACAGTTTAATGACGAAAATATTTGTTATTTTAAAACTCTGTTGGCGAATGAAACAAGGCAGAATGTGTTTTCTGAAACAATAGAAAAAAACAAATTTAATATATTTTTTGAGACTTTCAAATTTCTTTTTAATACAGCTTTCCCAACAAAGGCTGTAAAATGGAGTCAACCTAAAAAAAGGTGCCCCTGGATAACAGTAGCATTAATTGAAGAGGGTAGGTTAATAAGAGATTTATATAAAATTGCAAAGACGTTTTCAGATCAAAATTTGAAATCTAATTATCGCTTATTAAACAGCCAACATTTTAAAAATATAGACACTGCAAAAAAATATTATTACAATAAGAAAATTCAAAACTCAAGTAATAAATCGCAGAGTGTTTGGGAGGTGATAAAGGAACTATCTGGTCCAAAAACTACACGTGATAAATTACCAAAGGTCATGTACAATGATAATAATGTAACCTTTGACAATCCGCAAAGTATAGCAGATGAATTTAACCGCAATTTCGTTGTTTCAGTAAATGAATTAGTACGCGATTTTCCTCAAAATGAAGGCACTAACACTGCACAAGTGTGTAATCCAAATTCAATCTTTCTTGAACCGATAACAGCAGCCGAAGTGTGCAAAATTGTTTCTGCATTTTCAAATAAAAACTCAGCAGGGAATGATGACATTCCTTGCTTTATACTTAAACAAGTAGTCGATTATCTATCTTTACCCTTAACTTACCTCATTAACCTTTCTTTTGAACTTGGTTTCTTTCCGGACCAACTTAAAACTGCGGTTGTAGTGCCCATTTTTAAGAAACATAACCCAAATAACTTCAATAATTACAGACCTATAGCCCTACTGTCAGTATTTTCAAAAGTGTTTGAAAAGGCATTTGTACATCGCCTGAAAATATTTTTTAACAAGTACCAACTTCTCAGCCCGAGACAGTTTGGCTATTTAAAAGGCAAATCCACGCAGGATGCAGTGCTATCATTCTATGAAAAGATACTGTCACACTTCGACGCAAAAGAAAAAACAGTAGGAATTTTCTTCGATCTCTCACGAGCGTTCGATACGATAAATCACGAGCTACTACAACAGAAGTTACAAAACTATGGTATAAGAGGCCCAGCCCTATCATGGATAAATTCATATTTACATAAAAGATGTCAGTTGGTTCGTATTGCTCAAAATGGTAATACAGTTAAATCGGACGTCACCATACTTCAATGCGGTGTTCCGCAGGGAAGCATTATTGGGCCGTTTCTGTTCATACTCTTCATAAATGACTTAATCAAATTCTTAGATAACAACTTCATCACTCTATTCGCAGATGACACATCCGCCATTATTTCTCAGAAAAATGCAAAATTCCTATCTACTAGTGCAAGTCAGTGTGTTCAGTGAATGAGTGATTGGTGCAAAACAAATGGTCTCGTCCTGAACGCCAGCAAAACAAATTTACTACAGTTTGTCCCTTCCGGAACAATAACAGACTATAGTCTCTTAATTAGATCAGTAAACTGTAAAACAATACAACAAGTGAAGGCGACAAAATTTTTAGGATTATGGTTAGACGAAAACTTATCCTGGCACTGTCACATTCATAATTTGACCAAAAATCTTGCCAGCAAACATTATGCAGTTTTCCAAATAAGAAACTGTGTAAACCCGAACACTCTGCTAACTTTTTATTGGGGTAGCATACACTCCCTCATTACATATGGTATTATGTGCTGGGGTAACTCAGTCGATACAATTAGAGTTTTTGTGATGCAGAAGCGCATTCTAAGATGCATGTTTCGCTTGCCTTTCCGAGAGTCATGCCGCAGTTATTTTAAACTGCATGGTATACTGACTTTATATTGTATTTATATTTATCAATGTCTCGTCTACGTTAGAGAAAACATTAACGCCTTGCCTAAATGCGGGGACATAAATTTTTATTCAACCAGGACGGCCCACAACATCTATGTGCCGTATCACCGTCTTAATCAGACAAGCAAAGCACCAGTATCCACAGCAATTAAAATCTACAATCACTTGCCAGCGGTACTTAAAAAATCAGCCAACCTAAGTAGATTTAAAGCCAAAGTAAAGGAATTCTTAAAAGAACGCTGCTTCTACTCTCTGAATGAATATTTTTCTTATTGCAGTAGCATCTAATCTGTACTGTATATTTATAATATGGACCTGTGTTTGTATATTTGACTTGTTAATTCAAGTACTGACAATTTCCGATACGCTATATGTATATACGTCAAATGGAAATAAAATTATTATTATTATTATTATTACATGGTTTTATCCAACTAGTGAAATAAAGTAATTTCATTATTCCACTAGTGGATAAAGTGGTACTTTAGACGGTTCATAAGTGTGGATAAAACTTCAATTATAAGGTGATTGTGGATAAAATGTCTTTTTTGCTATAATAAAAAGAGTGGTTTTTTATGACTTAGAAAGAGACCTTTACAAAGCTAGGAAGGACTTCAGTTTCAACACTTAATTAATTAGTTTGTTCAATTAACTAAATAAAATAAATTAATTAAAATTAATTAAATCGTTATAACTCGTTATAACATTAATTTTCTCGAAAATTTCCGTATGTAAAATGACAAAGATTTTGATGTGCTGTATGCAGAAAAATATGCTCTTTCAAATGGCGCTGTCAAAAATAGAGGTTGCCATTTGAAAAAAATGTCGATGACGTCATATCCGGAACAGTAATGATGTCACCAATGGGACTAGAACGTCAAAAGATGCGCATCTTAAAACAAAGGTTGACGTGTCCGAGGATTTTTCCGAAAACCTTTTCCTTTTCTAGATAATGAATTTATTCCTTACTTTATGTACACACTGTATATAAAGCGTGCTGGGAAATATTCCAGTATCCACTTACTATACTGTACAATACATGTTTAAAAACGAAAACATTTCCAGAAACATTTAAAATGGCTCGGGTTACGCCTACACATAAAACTGGTTGTCAAGCGGCCATTGAAAATTATAGAATTTCAATTATATCTGTACCCGCTAAAATATTTGAAAAGATAATTTATTCAAAAATTTTCAATCACATTAAACATCAAATTGTCACAGAACAGCATGGTTTCTTTGAACAACGATCAGTTGAAACAAATTTAATTTCATTTACTGATTTTGTAAGCAGCGTGTTGGACGCGGGAGGGCAGGTGGATGCAGTATATACAGACTTTGCAAAGGCCTTCGATAAAGTTAACCATGATATATTATTGCTAAAATTGAGTAATTTTGGATTATCTGATGATTTAATTATGGTTTTATATCTTATCTAGAGCACAGATATCAGTTAGTCTGTTTGAGGGGACATAGTTCACGTTATTATTTAACACCATCCGGAAAGCCTCAGGGTAGTAATTTGGGACCGCTTCTATTTCTAATTTTTATCAATGATCTGCATTCCTGTCTTAAGCATTCTTTTGGATTGTTATTTGCTGATGACCTTAAGATTTTTAAGAAAATTACTAGTAATAGGGATGTAAATTTGTTTCAAGATGATATTAATTCTGTAGTAGACTGGAGTGTTGTTAATAAACTGCATTTTAATATTGATAAGTGTAAATTACTTATACATTAAATAAGATTCATATACTGTCAGGGTATTCTATGCATGATGTGAATTTACGTAGAGAGTTTCAGATTAGAGACCTAGGTGTGGTTTTCGTTCCTACGTTAAACTGGCAGTCTCACATTGACAATGCAGTGAGCTCCTCATTGCGAAACCTGGGTTTCTTAATGAGGACGACTTCTAACTTCAAAACCATAAAACCTCTTATAGTATTGTACAATTCACTTGTTAGGACTAAACTTGAGTATGGATGCCGGATCTGGGACTCTGACGTCAAGAAATACCAGAATAAAATTGAAACAGTTCAAAATAAATTTTTAAAATTCATTTACTATAAAAAGTATGGAATATATCCTGACTACAGTATATTCCAAATTATAAGACGGGAATTCAAGGTCATTAAGTTGCGCAATCGGCGCGAAACCAGTGATATACTGTTTTTATTTAAGTTAATTAATAACCGCCTGGATTGTCCCAACATACTACCTTTAATATGTCTCTATGTCCCGGCATACAGAACAAGACCCCATGATATGCTGTATGTACCACCCTACCGGACTAACATGCGACTCCATTCGCCTATTGTGAGAATGCTCATTCGAACTAATAGGTTCATTGCAGAGGCTGATGCTAATATATTTAACACATCTCAAATTAAATTTAAAACTGTTATTCTGAATTTCTACCGCGACCACTATTATGCATAATTACATATGATTGGTATATTTTATTAAATCCTAATGAAATAATGTGAACTTCCTGAAATTAGCTACCTAGCAAACGAATTATAATTATGTAATTTTAGGGTTAAGCTAAAATGTTTTTTTTCTCTTTGTGTCTATTTTTAACTTGTGTTATTTTTTTTTGTAAATATGGGCAATATTATTGGGCGTTAGCCCGTTTTGTCAGTATATATTAAATAAATAAATACATTTGTAATATCGCAGATTACCTGTCGACATATATCAGACGGAACAAGTATCTAAATTGTTTTTGCTATTAGAGAAAAGAACAGCACCAATTGAACATCAAGAAAAATCTTTGTGTCAGATAAATTTTGACGCAAATTTGAAAGTATCCATAAGTAGTGTGTAATATGCAAAGTGCTTCTGGAAAGGTATACCACCCTCAATGACTCGCTTAATTTTAACTTTCAAACAAAAACGACATTTAAATAGAAAACCTAACAGCAACTGGGAGCTATCAGACGGTGTAATTACTATTTGCGTGGCGGAATTAGCTCAAGAATTATCTATTTCATTTTTAATTAAATTTTTTATATGATCTACGAATAAACGAGATCGAGTTGGAAAACTTTTGTTATATATTTTTTAATATTATGAGCCGGATTAGTTTAGGTAATATTGACGGTTGAATTTCTCACATTTAAAAGGCTTCTCTGTAATTCTTACTACGAGTAGAATAGAGGTGATTTCCGACTAAGCAAGAGAAATCCAAACGTCAGTCACAACAAATTAAATAACTTGCGATTGAATAATGCAATTTACATAGTAATTATACCATCTGATGCCTCTCATATCTGATTATTTTTTTTAACTTAAAATTAAACGAGCTATTCGGAGTGGCCTGATCTCCCAGAAATATACTATAAAATGCTAACACGGGCATTTGGTCACTGCAGACATCTCGTGTCAACAGCATCAGAGAAAATACCAACTACTTCTGCACAACTTGATATGAAAGGCTATTTTTCAAATTTCAGATATTTCGACACGTTTATTAGTACACCTCATCAAATCAGTTTTTGGCCTTACGTATCATCACTGAAATCTTCTGATGGATATCCCAGTGTTATGTCGTTCGCAGAACATAAATCCAATGGTGCACAAGACATATGTAACAGGTTTTTCACATTTTCCAAATCCACATTTGAACCATCCATTATGGACGATTCTTTCAATCTCGATGAACTGGCACAAACAGCACAAGATTCTAGTTTAGCGTCCATTTATAAAATTATTTTAGAAGAACTAGAAGTCATAAAGGAATTACAGTCACTAGATATTAAAAAAGGAGCGGGACCAGACCGGATCCCTACTTACTTTCTTATACAGACTGTCTCCTCCCTGTACATTCCACTCTCTTTAATTTTTGATAGGTGTTTAGACTGTTTAGAGAAAGGCACCTTCCCTGAGTAGTGGAATTTGGCCTACATCATCCCAGTTTTCAAAGGCGACTCCCGTCAAAAAGTTGAAAACTACAGGCCAATTTCGATATTATCTAGCTTACCTAAACTTCTGGAGAGGCTGTACATATCCTGTTTTATTACCACAAATTATTGAACAGCAGCACGGCTTTGTTAAAGGTAAAGCTGCTACTGATAGTTTGCTCATTTATTCAAACTTCCTTTTTCCCAACATGGATTGTGGCTATCAAGTAGACGCAATTTACTGCGATTTTCAGATAATTTTCAATGGAATTCTAGGTAACCATTTGTAGATGCATTTCGAACTGGGAAACGGTAACCTCAGGTGTGCCGCAAGGCTCCATTCTCGGCCCACTCCTGTTTATATTGTTTATCAACGACACAAGCAAATGTTTTGAACATTGTTTTTCCTCTTTATGTTGATGACATAAAATTATTTGCCACTGTTCGGAGTCTCAATCACTGTCTACAAATTCAGCGCGATTTGGAGAGATTTGACACATTTTGTACCGAAAACAAAATCGTCCTAGTTACAGTAAATATAAACAGATTACTTTCATTAAAAACATTAAAACTATTGACTATAACTACCAAATTGGCCACCATTACCTCGGGCGTGTAGACAGCATAAGAGACTTAGGTATTCTCTTTTGCTCGACTTGACTCTTTGACTCACTTTTAGTAGAGCGGCTACGGGCCGAAAATTCGTAAGAAACGCCTATTAGTGAAACAAGGTGCAATTTTGCATAGTGATTCCTGTTGTCCTAGAGACTATTTTTAGAAGCAGCGCGAAATAAAAAGGCATCCGGTTTCGATATGGCCACTTATTTCGAAAAATCCACTTTTTGGCGAAAGTTTTGATGTTACAAACTAAATTCTAAACGCAAATGACTAACGAACCCGAACGCCAGCCATGATGAGTATCCTGATGATCAATAAATGTCAGAAACAGAAGAAACCTACCACGAAGAGGATTAGCCTTTGAGCAGGAAATCAAAAGTAGACGCCAAAAAAATAATAGAAAACTTCATTCTCGACCTCCTTTGACATCGACCAGGGTGAATCAAGGAAGACCCACAATTTATTGCGGAGCAGAAGCAAAACTGCGATTCAGAAACTGGGAGACCAATTCATTATTTTCAATTGTATTTTAAAACTGATATCCTAGAGCGCATTGTTTTTGAAAGTGATAGATATTCTCTTCAAAAACCCCTAATTATCCATTATAGATAACTCAAGATGAACTTGAAATATTCATAGGTACAGCTATGTACATGTCAATATATAGTCTGCCGAGACATAGAACGTATAGGGCTAATTTTATTTTATGTTTTTATTTTATTTTATTTTGGTACTCAGCCAACAGCCGTTAGGCCAATTATAGGCGTCGCTGTACATTTCCAACCCCATTAACGACTGTCATGATGTTATTATGACATCCGGGACCAACTATTTCCGTGGCAGCCGCACCGCGAGGCGCCGAGAGAAGCAGCCATGGAACTCCCATCCAAGTTCTGACCAGAAAGACCGTTGCTTAACTCTACTCATCGAACGTGGACGCTTGTTAAAGCTACACCACCCGGTCCCTATGCTAATGAAACAAGAGTACCTCGAGTGGCAGATAAAATAAGCCGAAACAGAAGGAAATAAATAAAATCAAATTTACATTTCAATAATAACGAGGATGATATCAGACCTAATGATAGAAATAAATTATTCAAACTTAAACCACACATCGGCCCATTTCAAGAATACCCACAGCCACAAATGCTGTGTATTGATAAGCAGATTGTACCATTTATAGAGGACAGTCTTTCTTAAAACAATACAATCCCAAAAAGCCTAATGAATGGGGCTACAAAATATTCGTTTTATGTGATTTAAAAGTTCTAGTCCACAATTTTGAAATGGAAAACCGGACTTGGGTGCAAGTAATAACGTTGTTTTGCATTTGTCAACTATTAATCACGAAAATAAGAATTATTTATTATATTATGATAACGGGTTTTCCTCTTTGGCTCTTATTGCACATTTATAAAAAAAATTAAATTGGTTCTTTAGACACTATAAGGAGCAATAGAATTCCTAATATACAATTGCGCGATGACTAAGAAATTAAAAAAGGTTGACGAAGGACATATGAGGAATTTTACAGTCACATTGATGGAGCTGCAGTGAGAGTTGTCAGAAGATTTAACAATAAGTATGTCACACTATCAAGCACTTTTTGTGGAGCTGAACCTACAGCCGGTGTCAATTATGAAGGTAACATTGATGTTTCGAGGCCCAACATAGTGAAAGAATATAATACATTATGGGGGGGGGGGGGGGGGGGTTCAACTGTTAGACGGCTTCATAGGTTACTACAGAATTCCGATTCCTTCCAAGAAGTGGTACCTTCGAATATTTTTTCACTTTATCGATATGGCTTTAGTCAATGCATGAATCAGGTACAAGAACGATATGATTGCACAAGGATTGTCAGAAAAAGAGATACTTGATCTACCGCAACTCAAAAGCGAAATTGCAGAGCATTTGTGCCTTTTAGACAAATTGTGTGTTACGCTTAATTTCTAGTTTTTGAACTCAAATTGAATTTAACTAAATAGCTTCTATTTTAAGGTATTTATTAAATAAATTTTCCCCTGGCGTATAGCCAACCCTAGTAACATCTTTAATATTTTGGAAAGGTTTACAGTTATATTAGGCTATCTATGTTCCCCACAATTGCATTCCAATAGTTTTTCTTGGGCCACATCCTTTTTTAGTCTTGATAGCAGGAAATTGTGAACTGCTTGTTCGGCATCCTGGTTTTGAGCAAGAGAGGTTGTACCTGACTGTTTCGATGTTTCGCTAAGGCTTGGAACAGCTAGCTCTGAATAGAATATTTGGAGGCATCGTAATCATTCGAACGCGTTGGTAATTTTGGGTCTATGTTACTGTCCTAAAAACGTTCGTGTTTTCGAAGTCAATGCCTTTCATAACTGCGAAAAGAAAAACGAATAGCAATTGTAGAAGTTAAGTTTGAGACTGGTTCTAGCAATCTAAAATATAAAACCTATTTCGATGATGACTTCATTGAAATTAACTTCGTACAAAAAAATGTCACGAAGCGGCCTAATTTGTTTCCCAACCCTCGTGGGATATTACAACGAAAGAAAGAAAAACTAGTAGCCGTGTTGGTACCCCTGATACTCAGTACAAGACGTTTGTTTTGGGAGAGCATTCCTGCAAATGAAAACGTTCGAAATTTAACAAAAGAAGTTGACGTCAATGATATTTAGTACGTAAAGTGTAAACATTGAAAACCAAAAAGTATACAATTATAGTTTCCATTGATTGTTATTATTATTATTATTAATAATAATAATAGTATTGTCCTTATTGTAGTTGTTGTTTATTGAAGGAAAGTGGCAAAGCTGATAAAACTGAGATTTAATGGGGCTAATGAGGTACCAAAGAATTATAGAGTAGAATATACAAAATATGAAGTAGGTAAATTTTTGCATAATATTCTAATTGTGGAGCAAATTTTCGAAACGGAATAACTCCATTTTTTCCCATTTCAAGACATAGGTGGCATTGCCTTCCTGAGTGTGAATTACAGGTTCAGAGTAAAAGTTTTCTTTCAAAAGTGAAGTAATCCCATAGTAATAGGGCAGGAAAAATGAGGTAATTTATCAAAAGGGAATAAATCCTCTAAAATGTGGTTTACAAAACGGAATAATTCCAGTTGTGTGTTCAAAATGGAATAATTCCACTGCAAGTGCTGTGGGTGTGTCTGTCCGCCGATCTTTTTTGTCTCGTAAATGTAATTGTTTCTGTAATGATGGAACTTGGAGGTGGTGAGGTGATTGTAGGTGAAGCTGGAAGCGACAGAGGTACTAGGAAACGACAAAGAAACGTCACCAAACAAGAAAAGGCGAAATCTATCAGGTTAGCGGTGCTTTTTAAAAAGTAGGGTTATGTTATTATCTGAATGTCATTTTTTTGGCAGTGGTGGCCTAGTGGTTAGAGTGGCAGGCTAGCAAGCAGCGGTCCCGGGTTCAAACCCCGGGGCAGGCAAAAATTTACGTAGAAAAACGTTAATGTCAAGCAATTCATTGGAGGTTGGTGGTTTTCAATCTCAACACTGTCTTGGGTGTTTATCACACGACTTTTCGAGAGCTTTTTATCTACTGCCGTCCTCAGATGAATGAACTCGTGATTAGTCCTGAAAAGGACATTTTTGCAAGTCTGGTTCACCGCGCTGCTCGCCTAGTTGTAAGATTGACAGACTCGTAATCGCAGCTATCAGTGGTCTCGGGTTCAAACTCCGGGGTAGGCACAACTGTACGTGTAAAGACGTACAGTCGTGCTTAATTCAAGTGGTAGGCATAAAGTTAAGAGTAAATGATTAGGCCGACCCACAGCTCTATCCATATATGTAGAGGAACAATTATCAACCTGTTTAAAGATTTTCTAAAAATGGGGGGTTGGCGTTAAGTAGAGTTAAAGTGTTAGAATACATACAGCAGTTTGTTTTAGAAAACAATTTGTAGACACCATTTAAGAACAATCGCCCTGGAGGGGGCATCAATTGTCTATCAAAAACCCCCAGTCAGTCGAATTTTTGACAAAGAAAATGACAGATCCATTTATTATTAAACGATTATTTCACTTTACTTCATTTAACACTGGAGAAGTTACATTTATTTAATAAACCCACTCAGATTTGGAATCTGGATGAAACATCGGTGTGCACTGATCCATCAGACAAAGATACTTGGACAGAAAGGAAAACCACGCTCTAGGACTACAGGATGCAGTGGCAAAGAACATATAACATGCTTAGCGGCAGTTTGCGCATATGGGCGAAAAGCACCACCTCTGATTATTTTCAAAGGCCCCAATGTTTGGAGCAGCTGGGTGCTAGTTAAAACAAAAGGAAACACATATTCTGGTATGGCGTGTGCTATCTTGAGAAAACGTTGATCCCTGCTGTTGGTCTCGAGCGTCCAGGTTTCTAATAGTAAAAAACTGCTCAGTTGAAGAAATAAGGTGCAAGAAAAGAAAAGCCTAATACACGATATTTGTAGATCGCTAAAACAGCTGGTAACTTTGTTAATAATAGAGATAGCGTAAACACTTTTTTAATTTTAAATGCCAGTATATAACCTACAAATTGACATAAACCAATTTAAGCCATGGCATCCTATTTTTGCGCAGCGATACAAAACTTTGTTTTTTTAAATAGAACACCCTGTATATTTTTAGATATTTGCAATCAGCTCTAAAAGTGGTTTATGATAGCATTCTTAAATTTAAATTTTGGAACTTTATTTTCCAATTTTATTAAAAAATGTTTAGCCGAAGTAGGCCATGAATTACGCACAATCACTAACAATCGAACAAGAAATGCAAAACAAACTCAACTTGGTTCTAAAAAGTCTCATGACCGAATTATAGCACCAAATGTACTAAAACAATTGAAAACCATACTCGTTTAAATGGAACAATATCAGTTTCATTTAGCAGTTGAAAACTACTATAAAAGGGCTTTCCAAAATTTAAATTTAAGAATGCTACCATCAATCACGTTTAGCGCTGATTCCAAATATCTGAAAGTACACAGGGTATTCCATGTGTCACTGCGCAAAAATTGGAGGTTATGGCTTAAATTGGTTTATGAAGAAATCGATATATACATTATTAACGAAGTTACGAGCTGTCTAGCGATTTACAAACACCCCGAAGAAGGCACACGGAAATCATATTAGCGTTAACGCTTCTACCAAACCGGAAACGAATTGGAAGAAATACAGTACTTGAAAGTTAAAGCTTATAATACTGAGGCTCCAGTATATTAACAAGAAGAATTTGTGCAATCAGTGTTTAAGTCAGAGAAGATTACTACAAAAAAAATTTTAACGTGCTGTTACCGGTGGGAGAGGAAGCAATCTGGTAGCCAACATTTTTCCTAAAAATATTTAATTTTTATTGATGTATTGTTGAAAGAGAGAGACCAATATCTGGCGAATACTAACGAGTACTTATTTGCAAATCCTTCGACAGACAGATGATGCTTAAGCGGCTACCATGTTTTAAGAAAGTGGGGATCAGCTTCTGCAGTAAAAATTAATAATTATTCACTTCAACACGTCTATGGAAGCAAATATTGTTATGGTGGAACACTTGTTATGAAGCAAATTGCCAAACTAAAGAACATAATAATAGTAGCTAACTAATAATGCTTCTATTAAAATGAATATAAGAATTATTTATCCGATATGCCACCCTTTTATAATTTATCAACCACCATACTTTATTCTTTTGCTCCGACTAGCCGTTAGGTTAGCAAAACTCTAATCCCAGGGTTGAGTTTCTACATAGTTGAACTTTTACGCAATTGTATGATATTTGCTAGAGTAACTTCAAATAATGACAGCGAAATGACAGAATTTTGCGTTAAATTTTACTTTTAATCCAAGAAAACTGTTGATAATTACGTCACAAGTAAATAATAATGAAAATAATTGCAACTATGCAAACCTGTTATCGGTAACCAGGGACGCCGTTTGATCAAACGCTGTCTCGATCCGAATTTCAAAAGGACGGCAACCTGCTTCAGAGCCTTTTTGAGCCACCAGATGCTGGAAACTGCTAAAGACGAGTCTTTTTCTTCCACTCTGCGCCGTCGTCTGTTCGTTGGAACACTTTTACTCCAAGGTGCCGGAGTCTCCCTCGCCTACGTTTCTTGGGTGGCCCGCCTTGCTGCTTGCTTTCCTTCGCCGATACCCCCAATGTCGTCTCTGCAAGTCATACCTGCTGTCAGGATTTGTTTGCTGCTCCAAATCTTCGCTGCACCTCTCCAAATCGTAGCTGTGTGGAGGTCCGGAATTTTGCTGCTCTAAACTTGACTATAAACTGTTTACCGGAAACACTGCACATACAAACAAACTAGCCCCCGTCTGGACAACAATAACAACCAGTTGTAATACAAAAGGACTTGGCCCACACGAAGATTTAAAACAATTTTCCTTTAGAAGCCAGCACACAACCTTCTACTTGACTTCACTTGGACTAGCTTATTTTGTTCGTATTTATATGCGTTGCTTAGTAACCTATCACATTCTAATATTTTGTGAGTACACATACTTGATCTTATAAATTAAATGTTTGTTTTGTCGAATCGTCAAATATTGTTGGGCTAACCTCACATTTTTTCAATTCACTTTTCTGGTTTCATAAGCATTGTCACTTTTAAATTGCTGACGTTACAGGTTACTTTATGCGCTTAGACATCTTAAATAATTTATTCAGTGTATCATTACCCGTAGCTTCATTGACCACCAGCCTAGCATGTCGCTGTGAATACCAACGAACTGCATTTTTCTTATGATGATTCGCCACCCTTTTTATTACCACAATCTGATTAGCATGTCTTAAGTTACTTCAAATATCTGAGCATTAACCAAAATCATAGTAGATAGCACTTACGTATCATATTAAATCAGCATTGAATTAAGTTAAACGAAAACCTTGCCGATATAGTTTTCGTAACCTATTTGCTATTCTTCGCCTAATTAAATTATAAATTACTTATCAGTTACAGTTTATAAATCTATCATGTATAATTCTGAGAATATAATTCATGTATCACGTGACGCTATTTCAACCAATGAGGGGCATGCAAACGCCTAGTTACACATTATCACAGCGGTAGTAATTTATTTTCGTAATTGTTTTTACGGGTGATCATAAATGGTTGTGATTATTTTCTTAGGTTGACACTGTTAATGTTGGTTACCCTGCTGTCAATTTTAAGTCTGTGTCAAATTCGACATTAGCAGGTTAGGTTTTGTGCCAGTTTGTGTCAAAACTGACGGAAAATCTAACCTGCTAACCTCGAATTTGACATAGACTTAAAATTGACTGCAGGGTAACCAAATTTAACAGTGCCAACCTAATAACAAAAAGTAAATATTTGATATTTTGCATTTCATTCAATATATTCTCTTTCCAAATATAATTCGTGTAATGATTAATGATCGATAATTTTTTACTCGTTAAAACCGAAACAGCAAATTTAACTCGTGCTACACACTCGTTAAATTTAGGTTCCGGTTTTAACTCGGAAAAAAAATCATCGATAATAATCATTCCACTTGTTATATTACAACTGATAATATTTCTATCTGTAGCGATTAATAAACTACCCATTCTGTTCATGTTTGATTTCCATGTAATTAACATTTATTTAATAATAAAGGAGCCATCTCAATATATACTATATTACAAGTTCTAAATATGAGTGAAACAAAGATGGAGCAATTGGCAACTTTCATAGGTCACACAATGGAGGCTCATTCAACATATTACCAGTACGTACCTAGTAAAGCAACATTTTTTGCAATATTTGTTCTTTTTTATCATATGAACATTATTTTATTCACTTCTCTGTTAGACTACCACAGAACATTTTCCGGACTGCAAAAGGCTCAAAACGATTATTAGCCATTAGCAAAGGAAAATGTGCTGAATATAAAGGAAAAAAATTAGACGAGATAAATGTATCTGAGGTCCTGGAATCCAATTACACTAATGGATAGTGTAAATATCCAAAATTAAAATTATCTATGGGGACGAAGTTCCGGCAAAGCAAAGCAAGTGATGGTAGGACTGATAATTTGGAAGAAAATGTAGCTGGCACAAGCGGTTAGGGTTCTAATAAAAAAAGTAAAAGTCGACCACGTAAACGAATCCTCCACTGGAACTGATTTCGATGGATCTGTGGTGCCAGGTAAAGTAATTTTAGCCATATTCTTTTCGAGCAAGACTTTGCAGTCACTGGACTACATTTTAGTAACTTTTGTCAAAAACTAAGACTGAACTGGAGATGTAGTGCAATGATAGCTACGAGGCAAATTTTTGCATATAATAATTTCAATTATTTCAAATCTGCATGTGGCCATCTTGGTACATTTTAGCCCGATATTTTGTTGCACAATTTGAGTTGTAATCACGCAGTCCGCGGCGATGCGACGCGCGTCTTCAACGCAGTAATTTTCCCCACTATCCAAACCCCCCCAGCCAGGTTACAGTAGAACGTGAGCCCAAAATCGTAAAGTAACGACACAATAAGATGACACTCCCTCCCATAGATGACACTACAACAAAATTCTTTATTAAGAATGTCTATGGTTATCTAGTTGTTTTTTATTTGTATACTTATGGCATTACTGATTATGATGTTACACCTAAAATCGATCACCTCACCATTTGGCGAGAAAGTCAAATTGACGGCCATGTTGGCCTAAAACCGATAAACTGTAATTTTTAATTCATTTTAAATGTGTTACGCCCGGTATTATCAACTTTCGTTAAATGTGGAATTAGTTAAGTAACCTTTAGACTAAACCGTCCTTTAAACTTGCTGTCCGTATTAACAATAAAAATCAAGTTACATTTAACTAAGCAACATTTAACCATTGATTGGCAACGCTGACAATAAAAACCCTAGATGCACCTGCTTATTCTAACCTCAAAATAATTGTTTGTTTATGTTTATTATCACTCTGACAATTTCCGCCAACAAGTGAACGCGTGTATATGGATTGATCATTTGTAATTAAGTGTTGGTGTAATTTGTATTATTATTATTATTATTATGGTTGCGTCGCTGGCTGGACCTTCCAAAAAACGATTACGCAGTAAAAATTTTACAGAAGACGAGGCCTTAGATCTAATAGGGTGGAATGTAATTGAATGCAAGCAAACTAATGCAGTAACCAATCAAGAACAGGGAATTAATAATGGATTATAAGTTTTAAACTATTGTTAAGTTTGTCTTACTTATTTCAGGCTGTTGCATGGAAAAGAATTGCTGAACAATTCAACAAAATGCAACCATTAAGTTCAAGAACTACGGAGCAACTTAGTTCAAAATATGAACATTTAACAAACCATGCAAGGAAGTATGGCGCTGCTAATAAGCAGTCTATATATTTAACAGGGGGAGAGGATCTACTGGAACAGTCGATATTGTTCTTGAAGCTATCCTAGAATTAATAAACAAAAAAAAACATTCATGGCGAAGCAAATCAGTTTGATGGGGATGCAGTAATGGGTGACGCTGAGGAAAATGCAGAAACGGAGCTTACAGTTGTCGATATTATAAATGTTCACAGCAACCGATCGTTCACAGAGCATGTGGAAATAATTACGCTAAAAGCGCAGGACCTAACCGAGACCAAAGCAGAACAGGGTCCAAACATTTTGCCACGTCCAGCACAAAAAGTAAAATTTACTCCAAAAAGAAAAAAAACACAACCTGAAATAGAACAAGTATTGGAAGCCAAGCCATTTCTATATAAGGAAAAAGCTCGCTTAGTCATATTAGATGCCAGAAAAAATCCAAAGAGATCGAGCTTTTAACTTTAGAAATTTCCGAAAAAAATTCAAGCCGCTCAATTCGAGTGTCTATTCTCCATGAAGAATTGCAGGAGAAACGATTGAAAAATGAATTGCATAAGCAAAATTTAAATAACATTTAATTTCTTTTTTTGTAACTAGCACTTATGGCTTCTTATAATTAGAAAAAATATAATAATTAACAAGTACCTATTGTAGTTTAGCTTTTATTATAGTAAAATAGTGAGCGTACAATAAATTATAATAATCTATTAAAATAATTATAAATTAATCGTTGGCGATGATTATTGTTGTCTGTATGCTGCACAACATACGATTCTGCAGCCTGAACGACATCCGGTTCTACTGGAAGTGGTTCCTTCATGTCAATTACAATGCTGTGAAGTACAGAAGTTGCAACTATAATTGTTTTTGCTAATTGACACGATACCCTTTCTAGTAGCGGGGATAGTAAATATTCTGTATTGGCATAGCCACTATCGCCAAGCAGAAAATAATCTTTGTAGATTGGAATTTCAAACATTCCCTTCAACCTGCAATTATAGAAAATGGTTTGGTCATGGCTTGAACCTGGCCACCGCGCTACAATGTTTATGATTTGTACACTATCTGTACACTATAGGAAAAGAAACCTTTTCGGTTTCGATATACTTCACCATCGTCATTGCCTAGAACACATTAGTAAAAGGTTGTTAGACACACGTAAAAAGACAAATGCATCTTTACCTGGAGATTGTATTCTTGTATGCGTACAATCAATTGTTCCCACAACTTTTGGAAACCTGGCAATATCAAAAAAGCCACCGACCGTTTCATTTACTTCTTCCTCCGAATGTGGCATTTTGATAAACAATTGATGTAATCAGGCTATAGCTTCGGAAACTCTTTTTACGGTTCTGCTTGCAGTTGCTTTTGTTACACCAGTGAAGTCACCTACAGATATCAACATGCATCCGGTAGCATAAAAAGGTAACCTTAAAAGCAATTGCTGCATTGGTGATAAACAATTATTTCGCAGAGAATTAAATTTTATCGATGCGTCAATGTGTTCTAATATAGTATTTATGTCCCTTTCGTAAAACGAAATCTTTCAAAAAAATCCTCTTCGGTTAATTCTTCAAAGTAGGATTTTCGATTATTGATTATTTTTGATCTTCTCCTGTATGTATGTATTTTGATAGTAACTCACGTAGGTAATTAAATAGTTCCTCATCAGATGAAATATCGTTTGAAATATCAGATTCACTCGACAGCATTTTGATAAAACAAATCAATATTGTTAGGTTATGTGTCGCAACTGTAAAAATAACCCTCTTTTAAAAATTTCCAGAATAGGGCATTTAACTTAAAGCTCGGTTTAAGAAGTAAGCAGCCGGTAATGGTGTTTATAATAGCTCAGGTTAACTACGCTTTAAGCTTAAATCTGGATTTAATTGTGTTGATAATACCTGCCGTAGCCGGGGTCGGTAGCTCAGTGGTAAGCATCCTGACTACTGATCTAAGGGTCGCGAGTTCGATTCCCGGTCCCGGTGAGGTTTTCAAAAATAAAAAAAATACAGATGAAAGCTAAGGTCACTATATCAATAAGGTAATGTCATTAGTGATTTTTTATATCTATCTATCCTTGTCGCACAATTTTCTCCAACTGGGGACAAAAACACAATCGAAAGATCACGGCCCGCTGAAACGTTTGACAAACGTCACTGGCGTTTGTCACACAATTCAGCGTGGCGTTTGTCAAATAATTCGGCAGGCCGTACTAAAAATAATTAGAGACCCTAGAAATGAGAGACTGGCCATTTACCGGAAGTGACTAGATTCCCCTAGCGAAATGTTGGCAGTTGTCCATAAAATGGCGAATGTGTCAACTCAACTGTGTTGTGTCAAAATGTTTTACAAACAAAAAAAAAATTACATATTCAGACTAGTCTGCAAAATAACGAAATTGCTAATGGACACAATTCATCGCAAAAAATAAATGAAGAAATTGAAAAATTCAAGCGTCAAATTAATTTGCTTATAAAAGAAAATAATCAACTTAAAAAAACGAATACAAATATTACAAGTGGCTTAGAGAAACTACTAAATCAGGATCAAATTATGTGTTTGAAAAATGGTTCCATGAGAGGCTCAACATGGTCCAGAGATACTTTAATGAAAGCATACAAAATTAGACTGACATGTGGTAGCACTGGATATGACGTTCTTAGGGAAATGGGTCAGCCTTTACCTTCCCAGCGTACTCTTCAACGTAGAATTGAGCATTTAAAATTTACACCTGGTTTACTCAATGAAATATTGACTCCATTAAAAATTAAGGTCGAGAGCATGAAAGACGAAGAGAAACACTGTGCCATTTTATTGGACGAAATAGGAATTTCTCCAAAATATGATTATGACCCAAGCACAGGGTTAGTCCTAACCAACTGTTCCTTCTAGCAGCGGACAATTTGAAGAACTGGCTACGCATGACTTAGTCTATATGATAGCTGGAGTTACAACTCGCTGCAAACAAATAGTAGGATATCAGTTAACTGGCAATTCCTTCGATGCAAATTATATCAAAACAGATATAATTAATTTAATTTGTGAGGCAGAGACCATGGGACTTAAAGTGGATGCTGTAATTGGCGACATGGGAGGACAAAATCAGGCTATTTGGCGTTTATTTGACATACATGCTGGAAGGTTTTCAAAAATTAAGAACTATTGTCCACACCGTTGTGACACTTCTAGAAATTTTTATTTTCACCCGGATCCACCACATGTATTTAAAAATTTGCGAGATATTTTGACTAACGGTTATGAAATTTATATTCCGGAATATATCTTGACAAATTGTCACTTACCAAATCGTCCCGTAAGGATCTCACATGTGAGAGAATTATTAGATATAGACAACGAACTGGATTTAAAGTTGGCCCCTTATTTAAAAGAATCTTGCCTTAAACCCAGTCACTTTGAAAAGATGGGTGTAGGGCTTGCACTCCGCATCATCAACCATGACACGGGTGCATCCCTTAGGTATTGTGTGAAGAAAAAGAAACTTGCCGAAGAAGCACTTGTTACAGCTTGGTTTTTCGAGAAAGTTCACGAATGGTTTAATGTTATTAAAAGTAGATCAAGAATGACTGCTATCGCTAGAGATTTAAACAATTTTGAAAAAGATCAAAAGCTTCTTCAGCAAATAATTGAATTATTTTATGTTTTAAAAATTGGACCAAGGCATGGATGGAAGCCTGTACAAACTGGTGTTATACTAGTTTCAACCAAGGCTCTGCAGCCACAACAGAAAAGGGATTTTAATATGTTTGTTTGGGCAGGTTTACACGAGATGCTTTAGAAAAATTATTTTCAATGGTGCGGTACATCAATCCTACACCAAGCCCCAAGTATTTGAAAATGGCTTTACGGTTAATTTGTGTTGCACAGTTTTTCAAACAGAATAAAAGAGGAAATTACCAGATAGATAACTGTGTCTATTTGACTGATTTTTTTCAAAAATTCAAATGTTTCATACATGGAAAACGAAGGGGATGACACGTTTGAGAATGAAATTGATTTAGATTATGTAGATGAACTGGACATGGATGAAATACAAAGCTTATACTATCTTTCGGGCCGAACTATTCATCAATACATCAAACTCAAAAAAACTAAATGTGCAATATGTTTGAAAGCTATTAAAACAACTTCTTCCGATCCAACTATTTCTGAGTTAAAATGTTGACACAATTTAAGGCGTATTCAAAAAATATTATTTTTGCCACAAGGTATGATTATCTTATATGAAATTGCTCAAAAATACAGAATTTTACATTAGCAACCTACCCACTAATATCCCATTATTAAAATTCTGCATACTTACTCGCACTCTTATATACCTATCTTAAAACTGAAACTGTATATTTTCATCTTTAACTTTTAGTGAAGTTATGGAGCTTTTAGGAAAAGCAGAACTGCACATAAGAAAGTATGCTTCAAATTAATACAAGGAGAAACGAAATTAAAATTTGTAGTGGCATTATTTTTTAAATCAAATTTGTTTACTTTTCCAACTTGGCATAATATTGCCTACGAGCTTGCAAGTAGTTATTTTAGATCGAGCATTTATTTTATGTTGAGGAAAGAAAATAATGTCCTATCAAATTTAAGACAGGGATCTGCGAAATGTGACAGAAGAAGTATGGGAATGAGAAGAGCAGTTGAAAATATTTAACCATTTTGTTTGCTTTACGATTTTTGATTACCTTGTTATTTTTATTCACTTGATAATTCCCAATTTTTAGGAAAAGGCAGAAACCAATTGACCAAAGATGAAGCAGTGAACTGCAGAAATGGCACGTACTCGTGTCCATGTAGAGCGTAGCATACAACAGCATATGCTGCCTTTTTCTATCCTGCCTTACATCGACGACATTATGGTTATTGTTACTGGATTAGTAAATTTATCTGAACCTATCTTGGCTTCTGATAAATTTTAACAATATAATTGAAATGTTATAGTTTCTTTATTTAGCAAAAATAGCTAATACATAATCAGATACACAAATGTGATAGTACATTAAAGTTTACATTTAAACTTAACTACAAAGAATTTCGAAACTTCAGATTTAAAAACACCCAATGAAGAACATTGTTGGATATCATTTGGAAGAGCTTAAAAGTGCGGACAAAAGATTTATTAGTGAAGTCTTTATTGAAATTATCTTTCGATCTTAAAACTCGAGAGTGCAAGTCATATCTACAGTGACTATACAGGGTGTTTCCAAAATGTTGCGCCAAACTTTACAGGCGATTTCTACAGCTTAAAATAGTTAAAAAAGTTTATATGAACACATGTCCAGAAACTCTTTGTTTTCGATCTATGACTCGTTTTCTACAACAGTGGTTTAATATAATTTGCCGTAACAATAACTTCAGTAATTGTTTAAAATGCTGTCAATTTGCTTCTATACAAGACTGCACATGATGCATCATCACTAACTATGTGACACTTAAATTAAGCAATACATAAACTACTTTGATAAAATCGAAAACTGTGTAACTTGTCTTTTCTCCAATGTTGTAGAAAACGAGTCATAGCTCGAAAACAAAGAGTTTGCGGACATGTGTTCATATAAACGTTTTTAACTATTTTGAGCTGTAGAAGTTGCCTGTAAAGTTTGGCGCAGCATTTTGGAGACACCCTGTATAGTCACTGTAGTCATACCTAGTAATTAATTGTTCGCCGAGATACCTTAGCACCATATTATGTATCATTTTGTAAATAAGAACCATGGTTGCCCTTTTAATACCATGTTCTTGTTCCAACCCCATGCTTGTTCCAAATATGTGCATGTGATATCAGGTAACTCATCAGCTCTAAAATCAGTTTTAATTTAATAATTTGACTTTTTTTTAATAAACATATTTCCGGATCAGCTATATTAGCTACACACAGAACTGTTAACACATGTTGCACTATTCACAATATTCACGTGGAGAGGGCGGCTCCATTAGAGATCCTCACTCGCTAAGTTCCTTGTCATCTGTTGAGAGCAGGTCTTGTGGAAGTTTGCGTTTTAGTCGTCTGTGAATTTGTCTATCGCCTAGTGAATAGCTGACAGCACCTGGGCACTCACTTATTTTGTTATAAAATGTTTAGTACACTTTTTAATAAATGATTGTATACTGGGCAATTGCAGATCGTTATGTAACTGGTTGTTGCGAACGAACCAAGGGGCATTTGTTGCAATGCGAAGGACTTTGCTTTGAAATGATTACAATCTTTTAATTGTAGAATTGGATGCAGCCCCCCATACTGTGCAGGCGTATGTCACTGTTGATCGTAGAAGGGATGTGTAAATAAGGAGGGAACATTCTAGTTTCAACGGGGAGTTTCTGTTTAATATAGGGTATAGTTGGCTTAGTCTAGTGTGGCATTCGTTCAGTTTTTTGTTTATGTGGAATTTCCAGGTCAGTCGTTTGTCTAAATAGACTCCAAGGTATTTGACAGCTTTGTCCGATGGATTCCAGGGAATGGATTGGTCGTTTATTATTATGTTTGGTGGCACTATAGGGAATCTTAGAGTGAAGATTTTGGTTTCACATTTTTTTGGGTTTAGTGAGATATTCCATGATTTTAACCATTCGCTTAATTCGTCCATACTAGATTGTAAGTGTTGTGCTGCGGTGTTTACATCTTCATTCTGTGTGATGACGGCGGTATCGTCAGCATACATTGCAATAGACGAGTTGTTCATTCGAGGAATGTCATACATAAAAATGTTGTAAAGGATGGGTCCCAATATCGACCCTTGAGGAATTCCAGCCGATATATTTTTAGTGGGACATGGTAGCATTGATCCTAACTTGAAATCTTCTGTTGTCAAGAAAGGATTTCAGAATTAACACTAGATAGTTTGGTAAATTAATATTTAATAATTTGTATATTAGGCCATCTATCCACACTGTGTCGAATGCCTTGGCTATGTCAATAAAGGCAATGAGCGTGTGTTGTTTAGATTCAAAACCTCTTTCGATAATTTCCGAAATTCTTGAAAGGTGGTTACTGGTAGAATGCTTTGGCCTGAATTCGAATTGAAAGCCGGAATGGTTTTGCTGATTTTATTATTAAGCCTGGCTGATATACATTTTTCCAGAAGTTTAGAAAATGCTGTTAAAAGGCTAATAGGCCTGTAATTATTGGGATCATGGGAATTTCTACCTGGTTTATTAAACATCACAATATGTGCAATCTTCCAGGAATCCGGAAAATAACCTGCTCTAAGACACGCATTATTAATTGCAGTTAGGTAGCATGTGGCTTTTCTTGTGAAGTTTTTAAGAATAATATTTGGAATTTGATCAGATCCAGGTGCTTTTTTCAATGTTAGTTTTTTAATGTATCCAGCTAATTCAGTTGGGGTAACTGGTTCTATAGTTCCAATAGAGTTGGGAATGTTTTCTGCAACAAAATTTTTGACCTGTTGTGTTCTTTCTATTTTATCGTCAGAGATTGTAGTCGTGAATACTTTTTCTAAATGGTTTGCAAACAGCTCGCATTTTTCTTCATCTGTGGTTAGCAGGGTGTATTATGTTTCAATGGTGATGGGGTAGGTGATTTTCTTATTATTCGCCTTGTTGCTTGCCACATCGAAGGGTCCTTGGACTGCAGTTCTTCTATGTATCTCCTGTAGGTGCTTATTCTGTGCGTGTCGAGGGCCAGTTTGACTTGTCGATTTAATTGATTCAGTAATTGCTTTTGATGTAGAGACCTCCATCGCTGCCATTCTCTTCTTACTCTGTTTTTTTCTCGAATTGAATTTAGTATTTCGAGGGGTGGCTGAAGGTAGTTATGCTTGTTATGTGGGCGCTGGATAGTTGTTGCTTCTTGAATGGAGAGATTAACAGCATTCTGAAGTTTGGTAATGGCTGTATTTATTTCTGCGGAAGTCTGCAGCGCTGGGCAGTGTATTGTTTCATCCATTTTCTCTTTAAATTTTTTCCAGTCAACTCGGCCGTTGATAAGTCTAGGCAGCTGCTTAACTTCATATGATATCTCCGTGAAAGATATGATTATCGGAAGATGGTCCAAATCTAGATCCGTGGTGACAGTTTGAGAGATAGGAAGTCTATTGTTTTTGTGTAAGATAATACTTAGAATGTCAGGTTGATGATCAATACGGTATGGGTAGTGTGTTGGTGTGGCAGGTGCTGAGATTTGGATTGCATGTGCATTAGCGTAGTTCAGTAATCGTTGTCCATTTTGGTTGTTTACTCTACATCCCCAAATTATGTTCTTGCAATTCAGGTCACCAATAACATAGGTTGATTCATTACTGATAAATAATGTTTGAAGATCGAGTTCTGATAATATTTTGTTGGGTTGTTTATATGCGCTTACGATTTTTAATGATTTGCTATTTATTAATTGTAAGCTAGCTTGGACCACTTTTAAACTTTCGAACTTTTGTATTGGTAATGGACAAATAGATAGTTTTTCTTTGCTATAATTGCCACACCTCCAGAGGCTATCGGCGCAGTTCTGTTATACCTGAAGACTGTATATCCTGGTATATTAAAATGATCCGTGTCAATTAAATGAGTTTCGCTAACACATGCAATGTCTATGTTATGGTTAACTAAGAAAGATATGAATTCCGAACGTTTAGATTTAATGCCGTCAGCATTCCAACTTGCAATTGTTAACTTGTGATGATTAGGCTGATTAACTGCCATTGTTGAAAAGTGTAGGTAAGAGCGTGATTAGAGCAGATTTAATTTTGTCAAGATGAGGTGTAAATAGTTCTAGTAGTGTTTTTAGTATTACCGTTACTAGGTCTGATGATTCTTGATTGTGAACATTTTGAATTACAGTAGGACTTTGGTTTGGGTAGGTATGGATGCGGGGGTTTGTTTGTATATTTGATTGTTGTCTGTTAGAATTGGGTAGGGGTGGGAAATTGGCAGATTTGTTATCAAAAGGAATATTGCGCCGAGGAAGAGTTGACGGATTTCTAGTTTTTTGTGATAGCGACTGAAAGTACGGGCATCCCCTATAATTCGCTGGATGTTCACCTTCGCAGTTCACACATTGAGACTTTTCATTACTTGTTTTGGGACAGTCTTTATAATGATGAGATTGTTTGCATTTTACACAGCGTAGAGTGAGTCGGCAGTAATTCTTGGTGTGACCAAACAATTGACAGCGTGTACACTGGGGTATGTCAGAAGACTTACGTCTTGGTTCAACGCTGATAATGCAATGATTTAATTTGTTAAGAACGAATATTTTGTTGGCTTCTTCGTTTTTGACAAGTTCAACCGCACAAACAGGAATTGGATATTTGGCCTTGCTATACAATCTCGTAACTTTGTTGACAGGAAAATGAAGGTTTATTAATTCGTTCTTTATTTCCTCTTCTGTCAAGGAAATGGGCACACTTCGCAGTACTACCGAGTGGGTTTGGGAATCGGGATTTTTAAACGTATGATATTTAATATTATGTGAGTCATAATATTTGGTTAATTTTCGATAGTCATCAGAGTGGGTTAGATTAATGCGTAAGAAGTTACCTTTATAAGCTGTTGTAAATTGTTCTTTTGCCTCGCGTTGGGATATCTTTCAGCACTTCTTGATAATTTTTACCTTCAGGTATATTGGCGGGATCCTTGGTTTTTGAGCAGGTGGTTGTTGATTAGTTTCCATATTTTCGTCAGGTGGTTGAGCATTACTGCCTTGATATATAATATTAGGTGATGCTGTGGCAGGTAGGTAAAATTTGTTTGCCGTCAGTAGCTTCTTCGGATCAAATAGATATCTTTTGTTTGGATCATCTGTATCGGGGGAAATTGCGCTTGAATCGCGCTTGTTGTTTACCTTTTCATTAGACATGATTGTTAATAACGGCTGCTAGGCCACAAGGGCCGCAGTAGGTAGTAAAAACTAGTGCACCAGATTTGGAATAATAAAATTCACTTTGTGTATGAGTTAATAAAAATTTTAGTTGATAGGAAGCAGTTAAGGTCACTGATAACGCTCGAACATACGGCACGACCGATCGCGTTCAAAGCTAGCACAGGACTCCAATTTGACTTTTTTGTGTTACATATCTTTACCTA
Source organism: Agriotes lineatus (assembly GCA_940337035.1). Classification (NCBI taxonomy): domain Eukaryota; kingdom Metazoa; phylum Arthropoda; class Insecta; order Coleoptera; family Elateridae; genus Agriotes; species Agriotes lineatus. Next base: position 122,505 of record CALNHX010001878.1, on the reverse strand, counting down.
TCTACAAGTAAAAGAGCAGCAAGTATGTGCTTGCATTTTTCACCTCTTCGCGACTTGCAGGTACACACGCAATTCCACAACCTGTACTCTAACTCACAACAAAAAATAGTTCATAAAAACTAGGATTATTACTAGAATACGAAATAAATATTTACCTTAATTAAAATTAGCTTGATTTCATGTGGATAATCGCGTATTTTCGAAGTTTGAAGACAACCCTACGATACTATTCTCGGCCCTGATTTTACCACATTTAATAACCATTTCGGCCCCTAACACCTCCCCGCCTTCTTTTAGAGGTCGTTTACTATCTTCAAGATAGTTCAAAATGTCTATCAAAACCATCTTGTAACTCATTTCAGCTTAAAACAATTCACAAAACCCTTCCTGCACTGGTTTATTCAGAAAAATTGACAGAACTGATCCCGAATCACTTCGCCATTATTAAAAAGAACAGTGTTCTCTATACTAGCCAAATTTGCCCAATTTACGTTTCTGGAACCAATAAAACATATTTTCAATTGCATTTTTTTTGTTGATAGTAAGTGACATAATCTAACAGATTCCTGACTTTACGAGTGCCATTACACCAAAAAGAAAATCCCCAAAAACTAGTGTCTTCCCTATTGCACTTGGGAAATTTGTATTTGTTATCCTTATCTCACAATTTTCTCACATTCTCACGCGAGGAATGGAATGGCGGTACCTTATTGATATAGTGACCTTAATGAAAGCTTCTACAGAATGCCATCATTCGGAAGTGATGTAAATCCGTGGGTCCCATGTTACTACGATGTGTAGCATGTAAAAGATCCCTTGATAGGGTTGGAACTCCTTAGTCTCGGCAAAATTCTAAGTAGGACTTTGACCATATGACCAAAGCAATCGGTGTCTAAGGCACCTGGTACTCTGCATGCCTAGACCTTGTCCATTAACAAAACAAACAATACCTGCCGTTAGTGACTTTTTAACATGTAATCTGGTGACCGGAACTTTAGCTTTACATACGTGCTTAAATAAAACATGCAAGCTTCGTTCGCCTGCTGTATTTGTAATATACACTTCTCCAATAAATTAACGCACCAAAAAAAAGTAGCTAAAAGTTTAAAGTTAATTATTGTCGAAACCACTTATCCGATTTGGAAGATTTTTTTTTGAATGACACGTCGACTCTTTCAGAATGTTAGTGTACTACTCTATTTACATAGAAACTTATTTTTTTATAAATACCGGGTGTAACAATTATAACGTGTTTTTTCCATAAAATTTATAACACCCTGTGGGGTTCAACAGTTACAATATCAAGTTATAATTCAAAGCAAATTATAGCCTTATCTTTTTATAACAGTTTGTTTTTTGATTCACGCTTTTATCTTATCCACTGCAAGAGTAACACAATTTTATAGCATAACATGTTTTTATTGACTTTAATTTGCATTAAATGCACTAAAGTAGCAGGTTATGGACGATTTTTTTTAATGACTCCTCGTCTCTTTCAGAAAGTTAGTCTACTACTCTATTCGCATATAAACTTATTTTTTTATAAATACCGGGTGTAACAATTATAACGTGTTTTTCCATAAAATGTATAACACCCTGTGGGATTCAACTGTTACAATATCAAGTTATAATTCAAAGCAAAATATAGCCTTATCTTTTTATAACATTTTGTTTTTTGATTCACGCTTTTATCTTAGCTACTGCAAGAGAAACACAATTTTATAGCATAACATTTTTTTATTTACTTTAATTTGCATTAAATGCACTAAAGTAGCAGGCTATGGAAAAACAGAAAGAAACAGTAATTGTCATCAGGTAAATACAGCTGTCAAAAAGCAGTTGATAGAAGTGTGTTTTCGGTGTTGATCCTTAAGGTTTTTTTTTTGCAAAATCTTTAATTTGGTCAGTATGCAACGTGGAACACGATTTCTTACTCGCGAAGAATGTGCTCAAGCATTAGTTCTGTTTGAGGAAGGTTGGAATTACCGAAGAATTGGTCTACGATTTAATGTATGTCATACAACCATTTCACGAGTCATAGAAAGATACAGAGAGACTGGAAGTCATGGTCGCAGACCGGGACAAGGAAGGAGTAGAATAACAACCCCGATTCATGAGCAATTTTTAAGACTTTCAGCGTTAAGACAACGTTTTGTAACAGCACGTACCCTTCAAACTCAGTTACGAGATGCCAGTGGCTTACAGGTTTGTGGAGAAACCATTCGTAGTCGACTAAGAGGACATAATTTGAGACCTAGAATTGCTGCTCGAGGTCCAGCTTTAACTAGAGATCATCGGAGAGCGAGGCTAAATTTTGCCAGGGAGCATCATAACTGGTTAGAGGCGGAATGGCAACAGGTATTATTTACTGATGAGTCCCGTTTTTGTTTGTACAATAATGACAGGCGTATGCGCGTATATCGACGCCCTAACGAACGGTATGCTCAGTGCAATTTTTCAAATACCATATTATTTGGAGGAGGATCTGTGATGGTCTGGGGAGGTATTTCTTTGACTGGTCGCACGGAACTTGTGGTCATAAATAATGGAAGCCTTACAGCTGAAAGGTACATATTGGAGGTTCTAGATCAACATGTAATGCCATTTGCGCCATATATAGGACAAGGATTTTTGTTGATGCACGATAATGCCAGGCCTCACGTTGCTCGAGTTGTAACCAATTATCTCGCAGAAGTAGGAATCAATACCATGGCATGGCCAGCTCGAAGTCCGGATATGAATCCCATAGAGAATCTCTGGGATACTCTTGGAAGGAGATTACAAGAGGAACGTAACCAGTTAAACACGTTGGAAGACGTAGGGCGGAGACTGATTCAAATATGGGAAGAACTGGATCAAAATGATATACGGTCCCTTATTTTAAGTATGGGCCGTCGTTGCCAAGAAGTTATTCGTGCCAGAGGCGGAAATACTCGCTACTGAGACTTTCGTTTACAATTTTTCCTTACATTTTTATTTCTTTTTGTTGTTGTTAAATGTAGTTCTCCATAAAAACATGTTATGCTATAAAATTGTGTTTTTCTTGCAGTAGCTAAGATAAAAGAGTGAATCAAAACACAAAATGTTATAAAAAGATAAGGCTATAATTTGCTTTGAATTATAACTTGATATTCTAGCTGTTGAACCCCACAGGGTGTTATAAATTTTATGGAAAAGACACGTTATAATTGTTACACCCGGTATTTATACAAAAATTAGTTTATATGCGAATAGAGTAGTAGACTAACTTTCTGAAAGAGACGACGTGTCATTCAAAAAAAAAAATCGTCCATAGCCTGCTACTTTAATGCATTTAATGCAAATTAAAGTCAATAAAAACATGTTATGCTATAAAATTGTGTTACTTTTGCAGTAGTTAAGATAAAAGCGTGAATCAAAAAACAAAATGTTATAAAAAGATAAGGCTATAATTTGCTTTGAATTATAACTTGATATTGTAGCTGTTGAACCCCACAGGGTGTTATAAATTTTATGGAAAAGACACGTTATAATTGTTACACCCGGTATTTATAAAAAAATAAGTTTCTATGCGAATAGAGTAGTACAACAACTTTCTGAAAGAGTCGACGTGTCATTCAAATAAAAAATCGTCCAAATCGGATAAGTGGTTTCGACAATAATTAACTTTAAACTTTTGGCTACTTTTTTTTTGGTGCGTTAATTTATTGGAGAAGTGTATAATCTTTGTCCCATGTTTTGCATGCATGTACAAATTTTGTTTTATCACAAGTTGTTAGGTAAGATTTTGATTATAATTTGTACAAACACCACTTCTTACCTGTAAATTTCTCCCTTAATGTATTTGAATATGAGTTGAAAATAAATTCGAAACGTCAGGCCATTAAGCATCAAGTGGTTTTTTTTCACCAAACCATTAATAACTCATAAACATTTGCCAAAGTACTGAGATCGAAGTTTCTCCAACCCCTTTCCCAGTCTAAATTTCATCCTGCGTAGTAACCACGCGAGCTATGAAAGGACTCTTATAGGAGACGATCCATTTCTACGAGATGATCAGCAGGGAGTACAGGCACGAATCAGTCACCCACCTAAAAATGTGGCAGAATACAAGCTAGAAGCTAGCAGCTGCAAAACACAAAATGATTTTCCACAAAAAATATCTTCAATATCAAGTGACACCCGTGCACCTGCGAGGCTACACCAAAACGCCAGAAAACCTTTTCTGCAGAAACCAGGATAACAGAACACTTTAAGAAGCAGATAAGCAGTTATTTCGCAGGGAAATAAATTTTATCGATGCTTCAATGTATTCTAATATAGTATTTACGGTCCCTTTCGTAAAACCAAATCTTTCAAAAAATTCCTCTTCGGTTAATTCTTCAAAGTAGGATATTCGATTCTTGATTATTTTTGGTCTTCTCCTGCCTAAATGATCACATATTACAATAGTTACATATCCTTATAATATGTATGTATTTTGATAGTAACTCACGTAGGTAATTAAATAGTTCTTCATCAGATGAAACATTGTTTGAAATACCAGATTCACTCGACAGCATTTTGATAAAACAAATCAATATTATTAGATCATGTGTCGCAACTGTGAAACTAGCCCTTCTTTAAAAATCTCTACAATTGGGCATTTAACTTAAAACTCGGTTTAAGAAGTAAGCAGCCGTTATTGGTGTTTATAATACGACAAAGGTTACTACACAATCTATTAAAAATTGAAATTAATGATATTAACGATCCCATTCGAGCTTTATAAAAAAATTACGTATCTCTAAGGAGAAGAGTAAATATTTGTTACCTCGAGAGATTTTCAATTCTTTTAATATCAAACAGATTAAATCATACCAATTCCTATTTTAGTTAATAACATTAATAAACTGAATAACCTAAGATTACCTATCGTAGCTAGTAATTCTATTGTTACACCAGATTCAAAAACCTATCAAAAGTTGATTATCCTGAAAATATACAAAGGTTGTAATTTTCTCTTATTCCTCCACAGATTAATCACAGTCAACCTCTATCCCATTTTATTAAAAGAAGCTTAAATTTTATCCTTTTCATTTTTAATAAAAATAATTATTGAATTTTTTTTAACAATGATCAAATTTTACATAATTAATTAAAAAATAGATTTTGATGTTATTTTAAAAAACAAAGATTCCATCCTTAATTAAGAAAGTCTTCTTTCATTTACTTAATATTTAAACTTTTGGTTCATTACATTTAAATTCACAAATACTAATCTTTTAACTTCATATTTTATTTGTATATGTCTGAAGAAGCTGTGAATTACAGCGAAACATAACGCCTTATTAAAAAATTTTATGAATTACTTTGTCTTTGACTAATACTGAATTTTTTTAAAATAATTTTGCATTCTTTAAAAAAGAATGACTCCACCTATATTGGGCAAACATCACAAAAGTTGAAAGTTAGGATTACTCTACACAAGAGTGACTCCCGTATAAAACCTAAAGCTTGCGCTTTGGGTAGTCATGTTAATAATACTGGTCATGGGATGGATTTTGATAATACCATAATTATCACAACCAAATCTAATATTAATCATCGTACTTTCATTGAAATGTGTCACATTTTTGGTAGTCGAAAACAGTCATTGACAACCTTAGCGTTTCATATCATCTTCTGTTAGCTATGTCTACAATAATTTTTCTTTAGAATGCCTTCAACCCGGTTAAATTATTATTATTTTATTATTTACAAGCTATACATTTCCTGAGAAACGGTAGCTGCTTCTTAGCTCTGGTGATCCATTTGCATAAGACCACATTTTCTGTTTTGTTTCCCTTTCCTACAGGTCCTGGTGTATTTTAGCCTGATTTACTACCTTCTTTTATTCTTTTCTATCCTTAGTCAGACTTCTCCAGTTTTGTATCTTTATTAGTCTTATATCCCTTTCAGTTTGCTCTTTCCATCTTGCCTTTGGTCTTCCTCTCGGTCTTCTTTCTGGTGGGCTCTATTCTGTTATTATCCTTACCGGTTCTTTATTGTTCTTCATATATAATACATGACCATACCATCGTATTCTTTGTGATTTGAAAATCCTAACTATATTTTCTTCTTTGAACAGTGTCTACATTTCATAATTCATCTGTTGTCTTATTTCATCTGTTTCTATCTTTTTCGGACCCATCATTATTCTTACGATTTTCCTTTCAAATATTTTATGTTGTTCTTCTTCTTTTTGCGATAGGTTTGCCGTTTCCGCTGCACATGTTCCGATGCGTCTGATGATTATTTTGTAGATTCTCAATTTTGTGTTTTCACTCAGTGTCTTATCCCTCAGCAGCTGTTTATTGACATAGAAAGCTTTGTATTCTGCCTGTATTCTCTCTTTAATAATTATTCTTTCGTCTCTTCTATGTATTGATATTCCTAAATGTCTCTCTTTCTTCAAAGTTATGCTGACTACTTCTAAGTAGGTGTAATCTATTCCATCTTTAAAAAAACGATAGGTTGCCATGCTTTTCTTTTCCTAAATTGGCAGTACTAAGGAAAGCAGTAGTTATATTTCATTTCTTTGTGGTGGCAAACTTTTTCTAACTAAATTTGAAATGCCGTGTTGCCAATGCTACCAAACCAAAAGACAAGAAAATATGTCAATAAATGTCATTATGACACTTTCCTAATCTCTGAAAAATAAAGTGATAGTGTAAGTGATTATTGTGAAAAATTTAATAAACAGCATGCACAATGTTGCGTCTTCGGCGACTAAAGCAGTGTGTTAAAGTGCTACACACATTTCAGACGTGATAAAACCGATCTAAGCAATGATCAAATTGATTGATGAACATTTCCAACGTGAGTTCACTGAATTCCTATCTCATAAAAGAATTTTCTTAAAAATTGCATCATTTATTTATAGGTAAGAAGATCTGTTATCTATTCTATAATTACTAAAAATAATGTAGCACATTATGGCAACATCGGGCATTCTGAACCTTCAAAATTCCTAACCTAACTTTACCGCAGTTTTGTCAGTTCATATACAGAGTGATATCTGTCAGATTGTCATGGCCAACCATCGTTTTTTTAAAGATGGAATAGATTATACTGCGAATATTACTTTCTTTTGTCTACTGCCGTGCATGTATTTTGTTTTCTTTTCATTTATTGCTAATCCCTTTTCATTCGCTTTTTCTTCTAGGTCCATTCGGCTCCTTGCTACTATTGCAACGTCATCCGCGTATGCAATGATCTGTGCGAATTTCAACGTTGATTGTTCTACTACTTTTCATCGTTTTATGTATATCAGCTAAGGATGTTATAAATAATTTGACATTTCATATTTATTGACTTTTTAAATATTATATTAGCTTAGATCTTTCAGTTTTACACAAACTATCTTGTAGTTTGCCTTATTTATTATTAAATATCATTTATAAAAAGGAATATTATAAAAACCAAATATAACTTTTATTAATTTATATTTGAAATATCCAATCAGATTTAGAACCTCCTTTCTAAGAATATCAATTGCTTAACCCGAGTCAAATCAAAAATGTATTTATTAAATAATTTTTAATTTGATATCTTGTTATATTGATCTTAAAATTCGCTCTTAATAAAATACATAAATATTAATCTTGAGGTACGATATCATAACAATAGATATACAGAGTGTAAATTAATTGTGAAGTAACCTAGACGTGCCGATGTTAGTCATAAAATTCTGGATTTTATGAAACCGTGTTACCACGAAAGTACTTCATCTAGTACACAGGGTTTCATAAAAGTAAACCAATATTTCTTAAATTTTGCATGCGACCATAATTTTATATTTTGAACAACTTTCCTTGACGATACTTTCACATATTTCAAACAGAAAAGGTAATTTACCTGAAAAAATCATGTTTTTATCTACCACAGTAGAGTTGTTTAAGAAATGGTATAATCGTTTAGTAATAACTTTGATTTAATGTGCGATATACAGGTGCGCTCTTTGAGTGGCACGGACTAAATAAACACTTAACAATAAGAGTTCGCTAAATGTTTACAATGGTTAGTTTAATAAGAGAAAAACAGTTTCTAATTGTAAACTCTGTACTTATATAGTTTATATAGTTCTATTTCCAGAAACTATTAATACTACAAAGAAAAGAAATATACAAAGAATCAGATGGTCCGAAACAGAAAAAAGTTTTAAAAGATTTTTTCAAAACTCATTAAGAAAACAATGCCCCTACAAACAGGAAGTTGAAGAAATCATGAACAAAAATAAGACGTTGATTAAGGTGCGAAATTGGGCAACAGTTAGGGCTTCTGTTTACAATTGCTACAGGGATAAGCAAACATTGAAGATCAATGTATCCCAATAACAACTGCTAGTTTTTAATTTTATTGTCGATATTAACCCTTCTGTGTAATTCACGCTTCCAAGTTTTTTATTTTAGTTAATTTTTTGCCCAAAATTTTCTGTGTTCTTGTGAAATGTCTTGTATAACAAATAATATTTCAATAAACATTACTAATAGAATCAACATCTATTAATATAATTGCTACAGGGATAAGTTAACATTGAAGATCCATGCATCCTAATAACAGCTGCTAGTTTTTTATTTTTATTGTAGACCTTAATCCTTCTGTGTAATTCACGTTTTTTATTTTAGTTATATCTTTTGTCCAACATTTTTTGCGTTTTTGTGTAATGCTTTGTGTAACAAATATATTTTCAAGACACGATACTAATTGATTCAACATTTATTAATATACATACCCTAAGACTACGTTATATATAATGTATTAGTTTAATAGAGGATTCCGACACTTACATTTAATCACTGGTATAAGATTACATCGAAAAGTCATTTTATTAGCATAGTTTTGTGAAGGAAGGTAGATTTTATGTGGACGAATGAAGATATGCCACATAAAAATTCGCTGAATGGCAAAACATAAGTAGCTTAGCAAACAGTAAATCCCCAGTAGAATTATTTAGATATTTTTTTGATGACGATGTTTTGGGAATGTTGGTCAATTACACAAATACACTCACCGGCACGAAAAACGGAGCACTTGCATTTTTTTATTAGATTTAAAATTGTATCCCTTTGTGATGTTTTATTATTACATTTATTATTATACATTTATTATACATTTAACATTATAACATGTATAATAATAAATGCAATAATAAAACATCACAAAGAGATACAATTTTAAATCTAATAAAACAATGCAAGTGCTCCGTTTTTCGTGCCGGTGAGTGTATATATGAATTACAAAAAAAAATTAAATGCCAGTGTATCGAAAGATGAAGAAATGTTACGCTTCGTTGGTATTCTGCTTTTGAGCGGATAAAACACAGTTTCTCGTCGTAAAATGTATTGGGAAAATGCAGAAGATACACACAGTGAACTAGTGTGTAATGCTATTTCGCGTGATCGATTCCAGTACATTATGTCTAATATACACTGTTGCGATAATACTACCTTAGACAAAAATGATAAATTTGTCAAAATGAGACCAGTTTTTGATGCCATGAATCAGAAATTCAGAGAATTTTGCCCTGTTGAAGAATGCGACAGCATCGACAAAACAATGGTCCCCTACTATGGGCGTCACAGTTGTAAACAGTTCATCCGTGGCAAGCCCATACGTTGGGGATACAAGCTGTGGGTAGGTGCAACTAAATCATGCTATATTGCCTGGTTTGATCCATACCAAGGATCTTCCACAATCATCGACGAAAAATATAAGCACTTAGGATTAGGAGCAAGTGTAGTTTTGGGGTATGCAGCGGTTCTTCAGGCAATCCAAAATCAGACGTACCACTTATTCTTCGACAACTTGTGCAATGTGCTGTCTGTATTTCCCCTGAATAAAATCAAGCGATATTCACGAGTGGAAAAAAACAAATTTTTCTTGATCAACCAAAACTAATCCAATTATACAACGAGAATATGGGAGGGGTCGATAGATCTGACCAAAACATAAGTTTAACCCGCATATCCATACGAGGAAAAAAGTGGTACTTCCCTCTAATCGCTCACTGTATCGACATGGCAATTCAGAATGCTTGGCAATTTGACCGGAAAAATGGTAATTAACTTGACCAGTTGTCGTTTAGAAGAAGTATTGCAACTGGTTTATTGGAATCTCATAGAAAAATAACAAGGAGAGGTTCATCTAAACAATCCAAAAATTTACACAACCACTCGCGATATGATAGATTGGACCACTTGATCATTTACCAGAATAAGCAGACTCGATGTGGAGTGTGTCACAAAAACTCTTATTTTGTTTGAGAAAAGTGTAAAGTCGCTTTACATCCTAAAGAATGCTTTTATAACTACCATGACAAATGATTATTCTGTATAGCACGTATCTTGTAAAATAAATGCTGTTACTTACCACAACACATTCTACCGTTCCTTTAAAAGAACACCGAAAAATCTGGTGTGATACACTCACACAACTTCCTTTTACAGTGATCTTATAATTAGTCAAAAATTTCATTTTTAATTTTTAACCATTTGTTAAAAATTTTCAAAAATTACAAATTCTACAAAAACGGTACAAAATCGAGTGTTAGTTGAAGAGACAAATTTTCTCTAGAATTTTAAGGTGAATTCAAAAATGTAATAATATACCGGGTGTTTTATTTAAAATAGGAGTTAATACAAAAATAGAAAAAAAAACAAAAGAAACCCACTTTAGAAGTATTCAACTGGAAAATCACCTATCTCACATCAATACACATTAAAAATGTAAGAAAAATGTAAAGTTTAAAAAAAATCGTTAGAGCCGTTTTTGAAAAAATCGAAAAAAACTGAAAAATCACAAGAGTAAACACCTACTTCCGGTTATGCGATTTTCTTCAAAAGTTTGCTGTCTCATCTACATAGTACACAAAACTTATATATGAAGTTTCAATGCCATACCTCTTTTCGTTTTTGAGATATTCTGTTCACAGACAGACAGACAGACACACAGACAGACAGACAGACACACAGACACACAGACCAATGAAAAAAAATATGTTTTTTGGGATCAGGGGACTCTAAAACGTGAAGATCTGTTGAAAACTCAATTTCGAATTTTTGGGGTGAATCCAATACTTCCTTTATAGTAGTAAAAGGAAGTAAAAAACAGTACAAAAAAATAAAAACATGTAAAATAAAACACTTTCACTATAAAAAATGTCAATTAAGTTAACAAATACACATGTTCAGCGTAAAAACTTTACAAAAAAAAATCAGGTTTATTTGGGTTAATTGAAGAAGTAAGTAAGAACCCATGTCTGTGAAGAAAACCCTTGACGAACACCGGAACCAGAACATACGAGATAATCCCTGGGAGATTTCTGGAGAACTGAGATTTCTGGAGAACTGAAAAAGCCAGCTAAATATATTTTTAAAATTTTATTCGAGAAACATTTAACAGCTAAGTATAATAATGTTTTGCTCAGTTACAAAAATAAAGATATTCTATTAGTTTGTGTAAGGGTTGAGGCAAATTACAAAATCCAGGTGCATCATCCAAATTTAAAGATTCTTCAGTTTGTATTTATTAGAAAAACAGGTAAACATTAGTTAAAAAACTCTAATTAAGTACATAAACCTTCCAATTTTTGCTAAGCCACACGATTCACTACTCTATGCTGTCACTTAACGTGGCCTTCATCTGATATGAAGTACTGCTTGAAGGAATTTCGAATATTTAGAGCCTCTCTCGTTGAATTTGTCGCTGCAGCAACAGGAATTGGTAGTAACGGATTGGTCAGAATTTGTTCTTTTCCATGCTAGTCTGGGTTGATGATTGGCGTATATAATTCGAAACAACAATAGTAGCTTGAATTACGTCATCAGCGAGCTAAATACGACATTGTAATACGCTATGGCATATCCTCCAAGTGTTTGCAAGTATGTCAAAAGCATTTTCAACTGTATTCCTACTTCTTGAAAGCTTATAATTTAATATCCTTTCTGCTTCATTCAGTCTTCAAGCACTTCTGGCATAATGTCGTATGAGGTATTTTTAAGTAGACATACTTCATCGCCAACTAGGACGTGTGGTAAAGGGATGCGATCCAATGTTTTATATTGTTAAGCGCTTAGCAATATTACTGTTGCTACTTACCTCGCCATCACTAATGTTTCCAAACTGGCCAACATCGACAGGGAATCTTCTATTGGCATCAACTAATGCTAGCAGAATAACAGAGTTAATACTTTTTGTAATTAAAAAATTCTGAACTTTTATGCACTGGTGCTTTAATGCGAACGTGTCTTTCATCGATTGCTGCTACGCAGTGAGGAACATTCCATTTTCCCCTAAAAACTTTTTCTGAGGCTCTCCAAATTTCTTTATTCGGCTCAAGCATTACTATGGGCTAAAGATTTTTCCAAAGAGCTTCGTAGACCTCTTCGACAATGTTACGGAACGAATTCCCAGTTGCTAAGAACCTGCAACAATTAAAAATACATACATGAATTATTACTATTTTTTTATTGTAGTGGAGCATCTCAAAGGTGAAGAAACTACAAAACTCCTATAGGCCAGCTATATGCTGGAGGAGGAGGAAGACAAAAAGTGGTGACGGTGCGAAGAAAATGAAATCCTGGAAATAGGAAGAGTCGATGTATTTCCTTTCGTCTAACTTAACTCCATGGGAGTATATGTATTTCTAAATTTGTATACGCGTAATTTTCTGTATAGTATAATGAAATATATACATGTTTTGTGTTTTTCTTGCACAGGACTTACTTCAATGACGACGATGGTCATTACAGTGAAGAGAACAAGGACGGTTTGGGACTAATGGATGCAGAGAGTCAAAATGGAGAAGGGGAAGAACAAGTAGAAGCAGAGTTGGCAAAATCTAGAGAAGGTGGAAGTCAAAAGAGAAGGAAAAAATTGCAATATATGTAAGAAGCGCTCAGTCGCAGAAGGCGATGTTGACAAAGATACTCATGCATTCATGCATGACAAAAATAAGTACAAAAGACAACCAGGAGAGCTTGATTATTTCTTTTCCAGTGTATGTGAAAGCACCACGCGCCTACCCCCCTTTTATAACTGAGAGTAAAACAGGAACTTATGAAGGCAATTATAAATGCAGAAAGGGAGTACCTGGATCACCCTGCTTATGCTCAAACGTCAACAGCTATACTTGCTAGCCAAATATCGACATCTTCACCTGCTTAGTCTCAAGCATCAATAACTTTACCTGGTAGCCGAATATCAACACCTTCGCCAACTTATCCTCAAACACCAACATCTATACCTAATTATGGCCAAAATCAAGTACAAGACAATACACCAAGCAGGATGTATGGAGGATTCCTGCATGACACACATCATTCAGGTTAATTTATATTAAAAATATCTGAACGTGCCATCTTTGAAAGATAAGTAACATTTTACAAAATAAATAAAATACTGTTATATAAAATGTGTTTACTTATCATAAACAAACAACTAATCGGTTCTCTGATGGAATGTTTTCTCTGTAGTTGAGTTCCTTCTTTTCAGTGTCATCCTTGATAATGGAAAAAGTTGATCAGATTGGTTTGTATTCATTCGAAAATATTCTCTAAATTTAACTTCATCTTGACGTAACTGTGGTATCACATGATTAAATTCACCAAACTCTTTTCGTTCCATATTCACTTCGTGTACCCACTTCCTCTTACGTTTATTATTATTATGTAATACAAGTAACAACAGATTATCATCGTCACTGTCATCACTTTTCCAAGACAACCTAGCAGTCAACATCTTAGACGAGACTGAGACACATTCAAGTATTTAGTGTGGCCACCTGATGTAGCGAATATATCGTATAAAACGTACGTAGCGTGGCGCTCTGTGTACCCTTAGGGCCATTTCACACCAAACCCGTCAAGTCTAGTCACGTCTAGTCAAGTAAACTCTAACCAGTCAACGCTTTCACACCAAACGCGTCTTTTGCGTAGAAAGTTTGTTATAGTCTGTGCTTTTATTTCAGTAAAGATGGACGTTCTGGCTCTAATAGTATTACTTCGAATGCAAAAATGAAGAATTAAAAGGCAGCAAAGAACCTTTCGCTAAATACCGGCTTCACAATCCCTATCCCCTTGTTTCGGATGTCTGGGATTATAGATTTTTTCGTTGCCTTGCACCAGTTAAGATTAAATGTCCATTGTAGTGATAAATAAATGCACGGCACATCGTATCATTACAATCAAAATCTACCAAGTACTGGGCGAGACTGACATAAAAATTCGACCGGTTGAATCCCGTCAAAACTCGACGCGATCGGACTGGACGTGAAGCGTTTGGTCTGAAAGAAAATTCCGCAATAGAGCAAATGCATTAATTTAGTTCTTTTAATGGCCACCAGGTGGCTACATGTCGATGTTTGGTATAAAATCTCATTTGTGTATGTGGTAATTCGTCTCTGGCAGATTCCTCGAAAATCAAATTGCTCGAATGTAATTTTTCTCGAAATACAAGTTCCTCGAACCGCAATTTCTCCAAAATGTTTTGTTCGAATTTATGTGGTGTTAACATCTGGAAATTTATTGCGGCATTAAAGTGGAGGCAGAGTTTGAACGAATTACGGATAGAACAATATGTCAACGGTCAACAACACATCATAAGTCGAAGAATATATCGTAATAGTGCACAGAGACTTTTAAGATTAGTGAATAATTATGGATAATTATGATAGAAATATCTATGATTATGTCCGTGGAATAGCACATAACATATCATATTAAAAAATGTAATATTTGGTTTATATAATTTTTAACTTAATCACATACCTATACCCATTTTTGATTAATCAAGGTTATAATTTGTAATTTGTGTTTTTTTATATTTGATATTAACTGACTCGAGTTGAGGCTATTTCACAACTTTATTTTTTCGAGCAACAGATAATCGAGAAATTGCTGTTCGAGAAACTTACAATTCGAGCAATGTCGCATTCGAGCAATTGACTTTCGAACAAACTGATTTCGAGCAATTTGTTTTCGAGCAATTGCATTCGAGCAATTTACCTAGAACCGTGGTAATACCTCTTAGAATTAAAAATTAAATTAATAATGAGCGTTAAGTTGATAAAAGAAAAGCTAAAACAGATGGGTTCAAAAACTACAGGATCCAAAAAGGTTTTAGGCATGTAAAAAGCCTAAATTACTTTTGGCCAAAAAGATTCTCGAATAAGTACGCACATAAATCTAATGAAAGGTTAAAGAGGTATCTTAAATATTCTTTTGATAAGGTTCGTAAGTTATGGACTGAGAACAGAAAATGAAGCACGGATGGTATACAAGACCCGCAATAATTATGATGTTATCGAAACAGGAGTTATTATTAGTAAAATTCACCCATGGTTAACATATTCGCCCGATGGTGTGGTAGAAAATGGAAAACATATAAAATTTGTAGAAATTAAGTGTCCTTTCATTGGTAATGTATATATTCTGCTACAAATAATTTTACAAACTTATTTAAAATATTCTTTCAGGAAAAGAAAAAGGAGCCGTACATTTGGTTGATCACTGTGAGTTCTTAGTCATCGAATATGGTGATAATGAAAACTGCACTTTAACATTTAAAAAGAAACATGCTTATTATGCTCAAGTGCAGCTAGTTATGGCCGTATTAAATCTTCCAGAATGTGATTTTGTTGTATATTCCAAGTATTCACTTTTCTTAATATTATTATAAAATTAGATTTAATATTTATTGAAGAATTATTAAGTAAATTACAAAACATTTATTTTTCTTAAATATGTATTAAAAAGGGCAATCATAAACATACATTTTGAATTTAAACTTAAAATATGTTTTATTTAACAATAGAGTTTTTGAAATTGACATAAAACAATTATATATTATTTCATTAATAATATGCTACATACTTTGTGGTATTCTGCCTGCTAGAATTTTATGTATTTTTTGCTACCCCTATCAAATTTTCGACAATAATTCTACGGTTAGCAATACTTCTCGTTTTAACAACGTTTTCTTCAGATAGTTAGCTACCTCTTTTAAAAGGTGGTATATTAAGGTAGACCCCTTCTTTCTCTAAAACATCTGATATATAAAACCTCCTATCTGCTAATACAAATTCCCCTTGTTTTAATAAATCGAGAAGACCGGATACTTCCGTAATTTTTACGATTAGTTATTGAACCGCCATCGCCATAGACATCGGAAACAAATCCTATTGCACAATTTGTTGTACCTCCAACCAATACTTTAAAAGTATTTGTGCCATAGTATGAAGAATATGTTGCTTGTTGCACAAGTGGGTTGCTACTTTGTTCAATACGGAATTCTGTACAGTCTAAAATGATGCGGTATTCTTCTGGCGATGCTTTTGTGGCTTCCCAAACATCTATTCCTCGAAAGCACTTGTACATGTATCTACTCCTATTTGTGAGTATTTTCTTTACTAACCAGCTATCCACATCAAAGAGGCTTGATAATGTACAATAATATAACTTAAGTTTATATTTTGTAAGAGTCAGAAGTAATTCACCATGTAGACTTAATGTAATGGACTTTTGGATAATTATTTCCAAAATTATCACAAAAAAATTAAAAAGTTCTACAATGAAACCTGTCATTGGTTTAAGCTGCATTGGTCTTAAAAAAATTATAAGATATAAGTTGTGACCTTTTAAGTTTAACCGTTGTTTGAACAGAAAGAGAAACAGTCTCTTTAACTGGAATATTATTTCCTTCTTTATTTATTTCGAGATATTCGGTGCACACTGCGAGTATTGTTTGCTTCGGGATTTTTCAATCGATGAATCAAATTCGATATTTTCTGCAGAACTTATTACTTGAACATTTATGAAACTGTCTGCTTGTTATGTTGCTACTTCCCTTCGCTCTCTGTGCTCTCTTACTGGCAACAATTTTTTTGTCAAATTTCCAAACTGGTAAATACAGGGACGGAACGGCGAACTTGTAGTTACGAATTTTCCACTGCTCTGTAATTATAAAATTGTTTTTCAAAATAATAAAATTCTGGTTGTAGGTATATGTGTTACTTACCCATACTAGTATTTGTGTAATCACTGCCAAGAAAATGTTTTGAACATATTTTTGTGTGCCTTGTGGGTACTTTGGATGACTTGATAGGAATTATCCATTTTTTCCTTAATGTTTTATCTTTAGGAAATTTATGAAACACTAAATTTCTGTGTTTATTTGACACAGAATTACAGCTTGGTACATAACAGTTATACGGCATTTGGAACACTTTTCGTATTATAATTATGTGATACAGAAAGTAAACATTGACAATGGCGCCCTCTACGTGCATTTGATCTATTGCTGGTTATTTCAATGATATTGCAGTCTGCCGAATCCACTGAACTAAATCATATAACTGGAATGTGCACCGCCTCCGGTATTATCTGCCAAAATGTGTGCACGTGCGTTAAACGAAGTACGAACGATGAATTGGGTATTGGAATTCTTGTTCCACTCATCGTGAAGACGTTAGCATTTGCGGATCTAACTTGAATTACTCAGTTTTATTTTATTTATTTAATATTAAGGCACCGAATTGAAAGCTTAATTCAAAAATGGTGAACTACTGTTGTGCATACAGGTGTACAAATGTATGGAAGCCCGGTACAGCCATAAACTTCCACAGTAATTTATGCTAAGAAAACCGTGTCTTTTAACTAAGAAAATCGTGTCTTTTAAAATCATTATGGAATAGTTACAGTTCTCTTGCTTGTAGTAATGATTTTTGTTGCTTATTTAATACGTGCAACGAAACGTTAAGAATTACTAAAACTTAATTAAAGTGTACCTGTATTATTTTGCTGTAGATTTCCTATTAAAAATCCCGAACGTTTGAAATTGTGGATACAGGCGATTCGTCGTGAAGATTTCAAACCAACTCAAAATACTGTCGTCTGCAGTGAACATTTTAATGAAACTGATTACCGGGAATCGGTAGCATTGAACAATAGACTTTTGAAACCTGATGCAGTACCTTCAGTTTTCGATTTTCCTCTACATCTTCAGAAACGTAAACCGCAGAAAATTAATGCGAGATGGTATTAACGATCAGGCAATCAATCAGGTGATGTTTAATAATCCTGTATAAATAATTACCTAACTGAAAATATTCTATACATATTTACTAATACGTAAATTTTTTTCATAGAACGTTATTGGGTATGTACAAAATGAAAGTAATATCAAGGATAAAAACGACCAATTTAAAACACGCGCGGCGACAACCCAAACACCCGAAAAAATTTTCAAGTCTGTAGCTGAAATCAAATTGGAAAAACAGCTCAAAAACATGAAAATGTAAGTCAAAAGGAGATGTATTAGAATCAAATCTATGAAAGATTTAGTGAAGCATTTAAAAGCCAACAATAAGTGCTCAACTAGTATACAAGAACTACTAATGAATAACTTTGAAGGGTTTTCTCTTCAATTGTTCAATAATGAGTTAAAAAATTGTAAAGTTACTTCTCGTAGACACAAACGCTATACTGACGAAATGAAACAGTTTGCACTAACTTCGAATTTTTATGCGCCAAATGCATATTCTTTTTTAGGTAAAAAATTAAATCTACCCCATAGTACAACTTTGAGGAAGTGGTTAGCTTCTGTAAATTGTAATGTAGGCTTTTTAACAGAAGTCTTCGCGTTTCTCAAGAAGAAAGCTGAAGAATCTCATCATTTGAAAGAGGTAGCTCTAATATTTGATTCGATGGCAATACGGTCACAGATCATGTATGATGAGTATGTAGATTTGGGGGGAGTTGCTAATGTTTCTTCTGAAGAACTTTCAACGGAGGCTCTAGTTTTTCCAAATAGTATCTTACACAGAAAAATTCAAGTGTTCCATTGCATATTTTTTCATTAACAAAATTACAGCTGCCGTATAACATACACTTATTCTTCTTGCCATCGAAAAACGTTTTAATATTGGAATCACGGTTAGATCTGTTACGTGTGATGGGTGTACCACAAATGTTAAAACGTTCCAATTATTAGGATGTAATTTGTCAGCTGATAACATTTCACCTATTTTCCAACACCCTAATGATAAAAACATTAATATTTATTGTATTTTGGACGCATGTCACCTACTGAAAATTCTAAGAAATGCTTTTGCGGAGATTTTTGTCTTCTAAAGGAGTTATTTCTTTCAAATATCTACAAAAACTGCATGACCTTCAAGAGGCGGAAGACTTGAAACTTGGTAATCGACTATCGCAATTTCATATGAGTTTTAATAATAAAAAAATGAACGTATCTTTGGCTGCTCAAACTATTAGTTCTAGGGTGGCTGATGCTATTGACTTTCTGCGCCAAAATGGTCATCCCGATTTTCATGGTAGTGAAGCCACAATAGAATTTTTAAGAATTTTTGACAGAGTGTTTGATGTGATGAATTCGAAAACTCCATTTCATAAAGGTTACAAGTCATCAATGTACTTGAATAATATGCACTACTGGTGAGTTTAGAAAGTCTAGCATTAGAACTGTTGAGTAGGACACGTCAGTTAAAGTACTTTTTGACTTACAAGTGCTCACAAGATCATCTTGAGTTATTTTTCTCATGTATAGGTTCTCGTGGGAGGTGGAATGACACCCTAATTGCCCTCAATTCAAATGGGCTTTGCGAAGATTATTGTTTAGATCCAGCGTGCAAGCAGGCATTAATTCTAACTGCCTTAATTATGAAAGTGAACTAACGCCAATTTTTAAAAATCGTACTTTAAAACGAAACATAGCACATGAGAATGAGAGTGATGACACTGAATTAATAAAATTAATTTCAGATGTCGACCAAACTGTTCTGACACCATTTCAAGAGAATATATTGTACTACATTCCAGGTTTTATCATAAGAAAATTAATAAGCACAAATTCATGTGTAATTACGCCAGTTTTACAAAATTTGTATCTCGAGGAAAACTATATTTTCCATCACGAACAGTTTTTGAGATTGTTAAATATACTGAGATGGTTTTTAGGGGAGAAATTTATTCAGGTTTCGTTGGGAAAACAGGATTTAAAAGTAGAACAGTACGGTTGCTTCACCAGAATTTTTTCTCTCGGATAACTTCATTATTTGTACCTTCACATGCAATCGTAGATATCAATCAGGACCTTCATGAAGTCCAAATAATCAAGTATATTGCAGATGTATACGCAAAGATACGTATTCAAATGCATGCAAAAAAGGACCATACAAATATTAGTTGACAAATCAACAATAAGACAGAAGCTACATAAAACTTATTTTTTATTATACCTGCATCAGAATCGCCATTTAAAGCACGCCTGAGCTTGCGAATACAGGCGATTAAAGCTCGCCGAGCTTTAAAGGTTGTCAAGGAAACGACTGAATGCAACAACGGACGTGGACGCGACAAAAATGTAAACAATTCTCGTAACTATAGTAGCAATATTATTATGCCCTCTCGATTTATCACGACAAAAATTATTTCTAAGTTTTTAGTGCGTAATTTATTTCCAGTATTGGAGGTATAATAAAAAAAACGTAAAGTATTCGTGGATAACTGGTCTTTAAAACACTTGCTCTATTTCGAGCACTCCGGCTACGCCGTCGTGCTCGAAAACTCGCGCGTGTTTTAAAGACCTTTGTTATCCACTCATACTTTAATATACTATTTTCGACAACCGTAAAAAAGGGGACATTCGCGCATCGCTATCAATGCGCGAAGTTTGCCATTTTTTAACGTGTTAAAGCATGGGGATATTTATTTACGTTATCATTGACGACGTGAAAAAAAGGCATTTCGCGCACTAGAGCGCCAAAAATTTTCGCGCACTATGGCGCGAAACAATATTGATATTCTTGTTTGACGGTTGTAGAAAAAAACATTGTTTGTATTGTGAGGGCGTAATGTTTTAGAGCATTCGAATGACTTCTTTGACGAGGCGATAGCCTCGTCAAAAGGAGTAACATTCTCACGCTCTAAAATCATTAATTTCGCGCTCTTAATACACAAATTGTTTCAATTTAATATATATGATACTAGCAAGATACCCGTTCTTCGTACGGACTACACATGTTTTTTCTTCTAAATCTTAAACGAATTCTAGAATGCTCCCCTCCTCCTTCACTCAATACGCTAAACTAACAAACGCTGCAAAACAATATTCTAGGTAAAAAGCAAACAATATTCTTCCGAAAAAAGTTCTCCATAAGCCTTTTATGCTTCACGTATCCCCTAGAAATGTGTATGTAATTGTCGTTCTTCTTGTATAGATTGCTAAAACTATAAGTTTAGTATAAAAATAATAACAAATGTACTTATTAAATGTTGTATTCATAAATTGTAGCAACATACCAGTTTCCATCACTTGAAGATGGAATTTCGGAAATCCTCCTATTGTATTCTAAACTGAACACATGGAAAAAAATCAATAACTTTGACCTCTTTTTTAACTTCTTTTTACTTTTACCCCATTTTTACAATGAAATTTAGAATAAAAACTTTAAATCACATTTTAAAGATTTAAAAATCACACATATGCCCAAAAAGCATGATCATCAGGAACCACAGAAAA
Source organism: Agriotes lineatus (assembly GCA_940337035.1). Lineage (NCBI taxonomy): Eukaryota > Metazoa > Arthropoda > Insecta > Coleoptera > Elateridae > Agriotes > Agriotes lineatus. Next base: position 100,965 of record CALNHX010001878.1, on the reverse strand, counting down.
TACGGAAGGTTCTATAATGCACCCCTGAATCCAAATTCGCCCCTTTAGGAGTTGATCTATGCACAATCCTGAATTACGTTTTTAGGAACTTGTATAAGTAATATTTCTAAGTAAAAACCAAATCGATATATTATAGGACCTTAAAAGATATTGAGAAATTCGTGAAAAGACATTTTACCTTTTTCCTTCCCTTTACGGGTGGAATCTCGAAAACGCCTTTCCTAGTACTTCGCTACTTAATTAAAGGACTCTTCTTGCCAAATTTTAAGTTCTTAGTACCAAGGAGTATTACAGATCCGCATTGTTGAGTTGGTGCTTTATCTTTTATACATATAGATTATAGCGGAATACCCGTTTCATTTCCTTGTGGGTGAAATGTCTAAAAACCTTTTCTACCTCATTTTAGTCTAAAATGCACCCATAAGAAAAAAAAACAATAATTTTAACCCCCCTACCCCATTTCAGTTTTGCCTCTTTTTTACTCCTTTAGAGGTAATATATAAAACACCCCTAAACGCAATTGAAAAGATTTTAAAAATACTTCTATATGCAAAAAAGAATGTTCTAAGTCAATAAACATAGGAGATACGAATGGTTCGTTAATTCACCCCGAATCCAGATTTGCACCTTTAGGGGTTGATTAGGGCAAAATCCTGAAATAGGTTTCTAGGTATTTGCATTCACAATCTCTGGAAGTAAACACCAAGTCGCTATCTCATCGGGTTTTAGAGATATTGAGGAACTCGTGAAAACATAGTTTACCCCTTTTTACCACCGTAGGGTTTGAATTTCGAAAAATCCCTTTTAACCCATTTTAGTGTGAAATGGAACTCACATCGAATAAAATTAATAATTTAATCTCACTCCCCTTTTCAGTTTTTCCTCCTTTTACCCCTTTAGGGTTAAAATTTTCAAATTCCCTTACACTCCTTTGTAAATATTGTAAAAATACATCTATACGCCAAAGAAGAATGTTCTAGCACATTAAACATAGGAGATACGTAGGGTTTTTTAATTGACCCCCAATCCAGATTTGCACCTTTAGGGGTTTATTAGGGCAAAATCCTAAAATACGTTTCTAGGTATTGGCATTGATAATCTTCGCAAGCAAACACCAAATCGATATCTTATCGGGTGTAAGAGATATTGAGGAATTCGTGAAAACATATTTTACCCCTTTTCACCCCCGTAGGGGTTGAATTTCAAAAAATCCCTTTTAACCAATTTTATTGTAAAATAGAACTCACAGCGAAAAAAATTAATCATTTTAACCTCCCCTACCCCTTTTCAGTCTTTCCTCCTTTTACCCCTTTAGGGTTAAAATTTTCAAATTCGCTTATACCCCTTTGTAAATATTGTAAAAATACATCTATACGCCAAAGAAGAATGTTCTAGCACAATAAACATAGGAGATACGTAGGGTTTTTTTATTGACCCCCAATCCAGATTTGCACCTTTAGGGGTTGATTAGGGCAAAATCCTAAAATACGTTTCTAGGTATTGGCATAATCTTTGCAAGCAAACACCAAATCGATATCTTATCAGGTCTAAGAGATATTGAGGAATTCGTGAAAACACATTTTACCCCTTTTCACCCCCTTAGAGGTTGATTTTCAAAAAATCCCTTCTTAGCACTACCTTACGTAACAAATTGAATTTTCCACCCAAATTTCAAGTTTCTAGTACCAGTGGTTTCGGCTCTGCGTTGATTAGTCAGGGTTGTGACTTTCCTTTATATATGTATAGATTTAGAATTAAGATTGTGCAGCTGCAGTAAACAATGAAAATAAACAAATGCTTTTTTTACTTGTCACTTTTCACTCAGCTTACAGACGGTTAAGAAGAATAAAAATTAGTAAGGTTCCTACAAGGACTTGTTGGACTCGTTATAAAATAGTTGTGTTATAGTTTTATTTTTATAAAAGCCAATATATATTTATATTTATAAAACGAGAAGCATTTGCTTATTTTTATTAATCATTATCAAGCAGTACTTCATTGTTCGTAATTAAGTTGAATAAAAAATGTGTTTAAGTAAGTCAGTTTTTCTGCTTTCAACCAGAGCAACACATTTATTCACCTTTACCGTGCACACGGCTTCAAACTAATAGTTTTTTCTTGAGTTGTAACCGAGTCCCCGTATACGCATACAAGCTAGAAAGAGGTGGAAATACCCAACTTATATTGCCGCACTAGTCTTACAACCGAGCGCATAAATGTAGCAAGGCGGACTCATTCCAGTTATAGTATTGAGCTCAGTGGCCGAATCCTACAGCGTCAGACTTGACTGGACTTGACGGGTTTGGTGTGAAATGGCCCTTAGCATGAGAGGTATCACCAGTCCGCCTCCTCCCACGTTTATGCTTTGAATGGCACTTTCCAGCGTTGCAGCCCCGCCTTGAGAGTTTGCGACTCCGTACCGCGTCCCTACAACCAGCAAGCGATAGCCCAAGAATGACGGTTTGGACGCGATTGGGACCTTTCTGATGGATAATCATTATGTGCAGAAAGTTGATATGAACCGCCGTCAGATCACCGACCGTGAAGGTATGAAGGTTGGGGTGTTGCCAGGAGTGAGAGGAGAACGGCAACGCCTTTTGTCTATCGGCTCCGTATCAATAATGCCATCCTTTTGGCACCTGCCCCTTCCCGACAGTGTATTCTGCAGTGACGCAATGGACAATGTGGAGTTCATCACTGAAGATGAAGCCACTGATGAAGTAGATGCTGTCTTACTGGAAACAATTAATGCAGCTCCATCTAGTTCATCATGCAGTGAGCATAAAAATTGGGCAGCATGGAGCCCAGCGAGTTGTAAATCCCAATAACAAAACAACTGCAACCGACTCCAGTGGCGTCACCACAAGGTAAGTTAACATTAACAGCCAATTGCTCAGTTGGAGTTTAAACTCACAGTTAAGCAAACTTGGTTTAGGACTTGAACTCGGTTTATGTTTTCAACCATTGCTTAGGGCCGGTTGTATAAACGCTTTACACTGTAGTTCACACTGATCTTAGTTCAAATCCGGGGTTCAAGAGAACGCTCGCTTTCTGCCGTTCAGCAGTTGAACTGTCGATCAATCTGGTTTTCCAACGTCACAAATTCCTTATGTGTTGTATGAGCTTGCAAAAATGAATGAATTTGAGGAAGTTATAAGTGATGATAAAGATTTTTTGAATCTTGTGGATGCTATCATAAATGCAAGGGTGCCACGGACATTTAGGGAACGTCCAGATCATTTTAATATATGGACAGACAATGAATTTTTGCAAAGATTTCGTCTGACAAAAAACACAGTTGCTTACATTATTGAAAGCGTTTCTCCAGCAATTTCTTCCACAAGCAGGAGGATAATTTGCTTTCATTCTTTATAACGTATTAATATATTTTTTTTTAAAGGAATCAAGCTCCATCAGCTTCTGAAATGGTACTCCTGACCTTAAGGTTTCTGGCAACAGGATGTATTTTGCAAGTAGCTGGAGATTTTTCTGGAGTAGATAAATCTACAGCAAGCAGTCATTAATAAAGTGACCTGAGCAATTGCACATCTGAATGAAATATATATATTATTACCTGATGAGGATATGCATACTGTTGTTTTACAGGGTTTTTCAACATACGCAGATTTCCACGATGCATTGAGGCTTTAGATTGTATCCATGTAAGAGTTCAACCTCTTGGTGGAGAAGCACCAGAAAATTTCAGGAATCGAAAAGGTTATTTTTCTTTTAATGAACAAGCAATATGCGACTCTGAATTAAAAATTTGGGATATTGTTTGTAGATGGCCAGGATCTGCTCATGATGCAAATATATTTAGGAATTCAATAGTGCGAGCTCGGTTTGAAAATGGTGAAAAATTATTGGTAGGTGATAGTGGATATGGTAATAAACCATACCTGAATACACCTCTGTCTAATGCGCAAACTCATGTAAAGCATTTATTTAATGAAGCACAAATTAGAACGAGAAATCCAATAGCGGGATGTTTTGGTGTATTAAAACGTAGATTCCCAATATTAGCATTAGGAATTAAATTGAATGTGCAAAAAGTGGAAACAATTATTTCATGTGCAGTGCTTCATAATATCGCATATATGTTGAAAGATGATGTTTATTTATTATCAGTATATGACTGTATCACCAGTTGCCTGTAAATTAAATGTAGATATTTTGGTATTTTCTTTTTAACCTCTTTATTTATTACTCAAAGTACAACTCGTAAGTTATGTTTTATGTCAAATGTCGGGGAAAAAACAAAAGTACCTAGATATTAGTAGTGCCAACATAAACTGATCACAGTTCAGCTGAACTAAAGTTCAGTTTGCATTGAACAACGAAATATCGAATGAACGTAGTTTACAAGTTGATCGGCGTTCCGTTGAACTTCAGATCAGGATTATTTTATGCAACCGGCCCACAGTGGGCTAAAATAAAAAAAAACTGGACAAAACCCCCAAAAATCGAATGTTACCATTCGAGGGAAACTACCACTTTATGTTGTATAGATGGTGTTAGAGTACTGAATTCCGCAGAGCCAGTAGATATAGGAGAGTACCGCTATTCTTTGATTCGTAAAAATGCCGCCATCGCCGCCATTTTTGTTCCCATCAGCAATGACTGATTGAGTTATGTCTAAAATTTTACTTGAAATTGGCAAGACAGTAAGTCTATGTCAAATTCGAGGTTATCAGGTTATATTTTCCGTCAGTTTGTGTCAAATAACAAACAAAATCTAACCTACTAACCTCGAATTTGACAGAGACTTACAGTCTTGCTAATTTTAAGTAAAGTTTCGGATTGCCAATAAATGTCAAGTTGACGAAATTGTGCTACAAACCTCAAAGTGACGCATATGACAAAGGAACAAACATGGCGGACGTGGCGGTACTCTCCTATATCTACTGGCTCTGGAATTCCGAAAAAAAACAGGTAAAGGGTGTCTCAGAATGTTTTTCGTTTTTGTTTTTACCGTTACGCGCCAAAGATATGTAGCAGGGGGAGGGGAGTAGTGTCAAACGAATGGCGAGCTGGTTTAGTTTCAGTAGGAATGGATCATTTCACGGGACCGCAGCGCGCGCGCATTTGGCGTACGAGCGTTTTACAAAAACAACGATTCTTACACTGTTGTTCGACGACTTTACAGGACACATTTTAATTTAACGACCATGAGAAATGTGCCAGATGCGAATTTAATCAAGCACTGGGTGCGCAAGTTTGAAGAGACTGGAAACACAATGCCAGATAAATCAACTGGGCGAAAAAGGACATCAAGAACGAACATAAATGTCGAGCGCGTTCGCCAGTCTGTTATGGACGATCCACGACAGTCACTACGGTTGCGCGCAGCTTTTCTAAATTTGAACAAATCCACGGTTTATCGCATTATTCGCAAAGATTTACATTTTCACCCGTACAAAATTGTTGTTGTGCAAGAGATGAAGCCCGATGATTCTGCTAAACGAGTCGAATTCTGCAGGACAATGAAAAATCGTTTTAGGAGCTTCAATAACATATGTTTCTCTGATGAATCAAATTTTCACATCAACGGCCATGTAAATAAACAAAATTGTAGATATTGGGCTTCCAATAATCCACTGGAACTGCATCAGAAACCATTACACTCGCCTAAGGTTGTCGTTTGGGCTGCCATACCAAGTCAAGGAATTATCGACCCATATTTTTTGAGGATAACCGTGGTCGTGCACAGACCGTGAATTCCCATCGATATTGCCATATGATCCGGACTTTTTTAGCTCCAGAAATGTAAAACCAGATTGGTTACAACCGCAACACATTTTTCCAGCAAGACGGAGCCACTTCACACGTCACAAATGACTCGTTAGCTGCTCTTCACGATTTATTCCCTGAAAGAGTAATTAGTCGCCGAGGAGACATCAACTGGCCACCGAGAAGTCCAGATTTAACGCCTGCTGACTTTTTCTTATGGGGCTACTTAAAAAGTAAAAGTTTTCAACCCATTATCACCCAACGTGAATGTTTTAAAGCAAAGAATCACAGACGAAATCAACGCTATTCCAAGAATGATGATCCAGCGAGTGATTGAAAATTTCAGTTCAAGACTAGAGTTCAAGAGTGTGATGAGGCGGATGGTGCGCATTTACAAATGGTTGTTTTTCATAAATAAAAATTCAAAAACTGCTCTGTAATTTAACAATAATTAAAACAAGTTTGAACTAATTCTGGTGTTTTATTTTTAATTATCAAAAACGAAAAACATTCTGAGACACCCTTTAGTTCGATCGAATCCTGTACGGCAGGTGCACGCACAAAGATACCCTTACCGTGGAACGCGCGCGACTCGGACATTTATTCACATTCGTCCGCCCGGAATAAATAGCTGTATATCAGTGAATAAGTGCTACAAAATCATTCTACAACATGGAGGGTGATCCTGGAAGTATGTACAAAAATTACATATGTATTGAAGCGAGTTTTACAACAACGAAATTACCGTAGAAAACCTTTAATTCTGACTGTTAGGAATTTCCGTTCTTGTCTGCGATAAATAATACATGCATCGATTTAGTAGTGATCTGGCGCAGGTTGAAATTGTTTTATGTGTAGAAAAGTATAAGGAACAAAATCGCGTAATCGCTACTTCCACTTTTCCCCCCTTTTTTTGCAATCGAATATTGAGTATACTCGTGCTCATTAACCTGCGTTTAAGGTTAGTCATCGCGCGTGACAAATCTATATAAAACCTTTTTCTTTCACTTCTAAATTCATATACAGGGTGTTCAAAAATGCTTTTTTTGTAGTAATATCACTACTGAGTAGTAAAACTGCTATAGTATACAGGGTGATTCAAATTCGAGGCTAACCATGGGGATTTCGAAAACGGTAAGAGATAGAGGGGTGGTTTAAATTTGGCAAAGTTGCGTAATTTAGTGCTCAATAATATGCTACCGAGAAACCAAGAAAATTTTATTTCGTTTTCGAGATTTTTGAAAAACTTCAACATTTAACATATTCGTTTTTATTTTTTCCTGATTTTATTTACGAAGATATTCAAAAATTAACAATACATTCTTAAGCAACTTTTACCGGGCTACAAGATGGCGGTAACAGATTTTTAATACAACGTTTCGGCTTCTGCCAACCGTCATCAACTTTGGTTTTTCTTACGGCAGCCATCCTAAAATTTTATTGGTTTCTCGGCAGCATATTGTTGAGCACTAAATTGCGCAAATTTGCCAAATTTAAACCACCCCTCTAACTCTTACCATTTTCGAAATCCCCATGGTTAGCCTCGAATTTGAATCACCCTGTATAGTAATATTGCTATAAATAAGTATAGTAAAATTCCTATAAAAAGATGGGCCAATGGCTTCTCATAATAAATAGTAAAATTTCCATATATTTTTTCTTATAGTGTAGTTATGTGTTTTTCGTTGCCTAATAAAAATCCATTATTTACTAGCAACATGATATTGTACATTTTCGTCATAGAAACAAAATATGAAAAGCTACTTATAACTACAGTGGCTATATACAAAACAGTGTGGCCATACGATTGTTGGCGGCCATTTTTAGGAAAATTTGAGCGTAGAGATATACAGTGCCTTTAGAAATAATTGAACGTTTTTGAGTGGTCATTATTTTGACGCTAGTTATTTTAAGTAGTTGATGTTAGCTGCACGTGCAGTGTCATGTTTAAGCGTTTGACATTTTTCATTGGCGTTCGTTCGTGGTGCTTTAAGGTGTTGCATGAAGTTTACAACCGGTTTCAGTTATGGTAGTTTACAATACCGCTAAATGCCGCCTTCCTGTTCCCTGTCTCCAAACCCCCCTGTCCTGCGCTTGGTGTTCTTCCAGGTTCCTCTCCTCCATGGCTCTCTGAATACCCTCATTCCACGGTTTGTGTGGTCTACCTCTTTTTTTCTTACCCGGTGGCGACCATTTAAAGATCTTCGTAGTCCACGTCGTCTCCTCCATTCTCATCAGATGACCAAACCAGTTTAACGCTTTCCGTTCAGTTCTGTCTACAACTCATTCTGGTGCCTCCATTCTGCGTCTTATTTCTTCGTTCGTCACTCTATCTCGTCTCGATACCTTTCCGCTTTTTCGTCCATTTGAACTGTGTTACAGTCCATACCTCACTGCCATCGACTCTACCATTACTTCACCTATACTTTTTTTGTTTTTGTTAGAGATAGTATTGTCCCATCAAATTGATTTCAACCATCCCATTATATTTTTGTTTTGATCTATTTTGTTCCTAAACCTTTTTCATCGATTGTATTGTAGCACCGAGGTATTTAAACCTTTCTACTTGTCTTACTGCGACATCTTCATTTATTAAGACTTCATATTGTGCTTCCGAGTTTATTACTAACTAGATACTCCGTTTTCTCTAAACTTATGCTAAAGCCCCTCTTTATCATACATTACAAGTCGAACGCATCTTGTGCTATTAGTACAACAATAGCACAATTCTAAATTGTCACATTTAAATACTGTGCAAAATATTAGTTTTTCAGGGCAATAGATGATAAAATTTCATCCGCTTGCGACGCTAATGAATTATTTCACACTGACAATTTACAATTGTCAGATTTGAAAGATTTTATTTTCTTTCATAACCAAATGAACAGGTTCTACCAACCTCTTTGAGAACAACTTAGAAGTAACTAAATATTTTGCCTGTTAATGGCGGATATTCGCGTCGACCAATAACGACGAAGACATCCCTATGGCCACACTGTCTTGTATAAAGCCACTGTACTTATAACTCCCAAGGGACTTGTCAAATTATTTCTCCCTCAAACTCATGGTAACAATGCAACTACAATTAACGTCTTAGCAACCATACAATGAGGCAATCCTTGATGTTACTTACATATTCTAATTTTAAATGTCATTATGACATTTTGAAATTTCATACTATTTTTACGAATATGCTAGTAGATAAAATATTGTATGCACCATGGGAGATATTCATGTTCTTTACCTTCGGCCAGAGGCCCTCGGTCTGTAACACATGACAACCTCAGGGAAAAAACATATTCATATCTCCCTTAATGCATAAATATCTATTCCGCTCAATTACAGGCAGAAGAACTGAAACAGTGTCGTGGACTCGACGGAAAATATTCGACACTCTCGCTAAGAAAAAGAAGCTAAATACTGATTTTGATGGTCAAATCAATATTTTGATGAGCAATCTTCTTAAACGAAAAGTTCGTTCAATTGAAATTCCACAAGCCTCGAGAAATAAGCTCAAGAAGATTTTGTGCACACTCAAATCCAAGTGGAAGGCTGCTAACTACATGGCTGAACGATTTCTGGCGAAAAATGAAAGCTGGCTGAACGAGTTTACAAAAATAACGGTAATTTGAAAAGAAAAATTAAAACGGAGCAATCGAGAGGAAGGGGAAATGGGTGGGAGTCCCCCGGACCCTGCAATTCCCGATTCATTCAAACTCTAAATGTCACAAAACTTGTTCATTCTCTTTTCACAGATTTCGTTGATTGAGAAACTAGCGCACCCAGAAAAAGATGTACGGGTGGCCATAAACATCTGAGATCCCGGTAGCCATGGAATTAGCTACTTATAAATGTTGGTTAGCATTATACATATTTCAATTATAATAAGTATTGGTATGAAATGTAATAAAATGCAAATAAGAGGAGGGGAATGTGCCCCAAAATCTGCAGTTTAGCCTACGACTCGATTATAAAAATCTCCTGTTCCGACTCCATTACTTATTGCAATCTGTAATAATTTTTGACAGATAGGAATTTTAGTTGTGATGACATTAATGACATTTAGTTTAGTTGGATTCATCACTTTAATAAAGCGGTGTTGATTCCAAAGGTAATGTGATATCAGATATTTATGGCCACCCGTACAACATCCTACAAGCAGTGGTGGGCGACCAACCAATCCATTTTCTTAATCCTGCGATCGCACGAAACGTCGGAAAACTGCAGGATTGCGCGAGGAATACACCCTCGAGAAGCTTGCTTTCGCCACGAAAGTTAGCCTTCGTTCGGCCGGAGCTGTATCAGCTTCCAAAGTCATCGAGGACGTCACGATGAAATCCCCCACACGAGCCGATAATTATCGAGCCGCTTTAAAAAAATCATGCCAACCGGCATCGGCAGAGGAAATTTCTTCCGACATTGCACTGTGTCTCGCCTTAAATTCTAAACTGACGAAAGCACAGTATCAAAACATTAGGAATACAGTGAAGTCGCAAAGTAAACGTATTCTCCCACCTTATAAATCCGTTTTTGAAGCAAAAAAACGATGTTACCCGACCAACATTACAGTGTCCGAGACTTGTGCTGAAGTCAAATTGCAGCCGTTACTTAATAAAACTTGTGATAGAATTTTGCAAATGCAATCCGATCACGTAGATAACGCTATTTGTGAAAGTTTGTCCCTGATTGTGAAATGGGGGTTCGACGGAAGTTCGGGACAAAAGGAATATAAACAGAAATTCGAGGACGAAAACAGCACAGACTCCAATGTACTGTTGACTTCCATTGTGCCACTTCAACTTTATGGTTTCGATAAAAAATCAGGACTCGACGTTATCGTATGGAAGAACCCGAGACCTTCTTCTCCACGATTTTGTCGACCGATTCGGTTACTATTTCTACGTGAGGACAAGGAATCGACTCTGAATGAAAAGAATCATATCGATGAACAGATAGCTTCCCTTGTCAATTACAAAACTGTTATCGACGGCAAAAAGATTCAAGTGTCCTTCGAATTAACTTTCACTATGATCGATGGCAAGGTTTCTAACGTTGTCACAGGAACAACTTCCACAATGCGATGCCTTGCATGCAACGCCACCGCAAAGGACTTTAACAACATCGAGAAAATGCACAAGCAAGTTGTGAATGTGTCGAACATGCAGTATGGTTTATCAACTTTGCACTGTTGGATAAGATTTTTTGAGTGCCTGCTGCATGTTGGATACAAAAAAGATTCAGAAAAGTGGCAGTCTCGTGGGGAAGATGTAAAAAAATCAATTCAAACACGAAAAAAGGCGATTCAAGCACGATTTAAAAAAGAGCTTCATTTGCTTATCGATCGACCGAAACAGGGCATGGGGAACTCTAATGACGGAAACACAGCTCGGCGGTTTCTCGAAAACACGACTGTTTCTGCTCTCATTATTGGTGTCAATGAAGAATTGATGAAAAGATTCCATGTGATATTACAGGTTTTGTCAAGTAGTTTCAATGCAAATATCAAGTCCTACGACAAATATTGTTTAGATACAGCGCAACTGTTTGTTGCTCTGTATCCTTGGTACAAAATGCCAACGACAGTGCACAAGGTACTAACCCAATTCGTCAGCTATCCGAAGAAGCGCAGGAAGTCCGGAATAAAGACGTGAGGAATTATAGAGAGAATTTCTCACGAAAATGTTCGAAGGAAAAGACGCTAGAGGATATTTTTCTGCGGCTTCTCGCTACATCGGATCCTTTGATTTCAAGTTTACAAAAAGCGAAACCACAAAAAAGTAAAAAATTGTTTCCTGAAGGTATCGCTTTTTTGGCCTTCGAGAGGTTCGATGATGATGACGATGATAATGATGAAGGTGATGGCGATGATGATGTATAATTCTAATTTGTAATATAGCTGCTATCGTGGTTTATGTACGCCTTCGTAGGAATAGGACAATGATTGTCATAAGTTTATCATATTGTCTTTTAGATTTTTTATTTATTTATTTATTTGCTCTACAATAAAGACTAAAGTATTTTTTATATTTACTTTTTGCCTTTTATTTGAATTTGGAAATATAGAATTCACTTATTTGATTAGGGACCTAAAAAACTCCTATAACAATTATTGCAGCAAAAAAAAAGGATTTAAAAAATATCATTTGTGGTATTTGATAACTCTTAAAAGTTTTGGAAATTCAAAAGTTTGAAGTGCACACTCGAGTGCACAGTTTTCAATTTTTATTTTTTAGCATTTATAAGATATACGAAACTATCTACACTTCGTTTCCTTAAATTTCAGAATTTTAAATTATATTTCGTAATCAGTGACCTAAATAACCGTAGATTTAGGGCCTGAAAGAATAGATTTTAACTTGAAAATGTCCGCCATTTTGAATCCACCATTTTGAGTTTAAAAATGTAATTTTTTAATGATATAATTTGTTATAAAGCGACTCAAAAACCACCTAGAATAATGATTTTAGCTAAAAACAAAAAAGTCCGCCATTTTGGATCAGTCATTTTGAATTCTTAATTTTTCCATATTCGTAATTAGCGACCCCAAAAACCAGTAAGTACGAAGTTTCAGGTAAAAAATGTACTTTGTAAGTTTTGTCCAAGAATTCGGGATTCTAGCCCACTGAGCGGCCCTAAAAAATATCATTTCATATTACAATTATGTGATAATGTAATAAACTCCTTAGCATCAATGTAATAATAACATTATTAATTTTATTTAGTTTATTTATTTATAAATTATTAATACAATAATAATAAAATGAGTTCACTTTTTACATAAAGCGTTTGTTTTCCACTGCCATTTTTTAGTATATATTCGCACCTCCAAATCATGCAACTTTTCCATCTGCCTGATTTGCAGTTCATGAATTGCTTGCTTATGTTTTAGTTGGAGCAAATGCTCCTCCCAGAACGCCTTTTTTTGCATATCTGCAAGTTCTTCCATTTTTACAGACCACGTTTCCAATTTCTATAGCAGTCCTTGGCCCTTTGCTTTGGCAGGTTTCAAAGATGCCGATTTGGCCTGTCGTAATTTGGTGGCATTAAATGGTCTTCAATTACTGACGTAACATACGTATAGATGGCACTAATCACGTTTTGGATATGACGTCATCAACAATTTTTTTAAATAGGAATCCCATATTTTTTCGGCGTAATCTTGTAGAGTATCTCTTCCCGAATACAACGGTATGACACATTTATAACTTCATGTTAGAAATAAGGACGAAAATAATAAAGCAGGTATTTAAACAGAACATTCATAATCCTTTTAATACTAATAAAAGATGCTGCTATCTCACAAAAAAAATTAAAGAAAAACATAAAATTAGCTTACAAATAATTCCTAAAAGCATAATGGTCGGGTGCTCCACTAGATTTTATTCGTTGGGGTATCCAGGTTTTGAGAATTTGAAATGTTTCAATAAAATTCAAACTTATTAAATGAAATCGAAGCATTCTGTGAAGAACTGACAAGACAAAACAATACGTAGACATAATTTAATTCAACTTGTATGTTTTGTGTCAAAGTCACTTTTAAAACAGTAAATAATCTTAACCACAAAAGAAAAAATAGAAATCTTAATTATGATTGGTTGTGGTGATAAAACCCGAACGCAAGCTGAAGTTAGTAAAATATTCAATTTGAAATATCCAAACAAAAACATTAGTTAACGATGAAAATAGCTTAAATGTTTTGTTATCAGTTCAAGAAAATCGACATTCGTCAATACGGAGACTTGGACAGGTACATGACATGTCACGTTCTTCAGTTCACAGAGTTTTGAAAAGAAACAAATATCACCCGTATAAAGTAAAACTAATTCATGCATTAAATGATGATGATCCAGATCGCCGGGTTCAATTCTGCCAGGAAATGATGGGCATGTTCCAGGCTAATCCCAATTTTCTTCAAAACTCGATATTGTTCTCAGATGAGACAACGTTTGTTTTAAATGGCATTGTTAACAGACAAAATTGCAGATATTGGGATAGTGCGAGACCAAACTGGACAATTGAGGCACACACCCAATACCCACAGAAATTGAATGTTTGGGCGGGCATTATTGGACACCGCATATTAGGACTGTACTTTTTCGAGGGAACTTTGTTCGGAGGTATCTATTTAGATTTCCTCCGCTTCGAACTAGTACCAGTGCTTGCAGAGTTGTTTCCTAATCCTCAGGACCCAGACGTCCTAGCTGATGATATTTGGTTCCAGCAAGACGTAGCACCTCCACATTATGACAGAAATGTCCGGAAATATTTGGACGATGTGTTTCCTGGGCGTTGGGTTGGTCGAAGAGGACCTACGGAATGGCCTCCTCGATCGCCAGACTTGACCCCGTTGGACTTTTTTCTTTGGGGCTACTTGCAAAGTAAGGTTTATTTGACCAAACCAGCAAATTTACAAGACCTGAAGGACAGAATACAGTACCACATTCGTGCAATCGACCGGAACATATCAGAACATGTGTGGACGGAAACGTTGAATCGTTTCGTGGTGTGCTCGAGAGAAGCTGGTCGCAATTTCGAACACTTATTTAATTAAATTTATGATTTAACGAGATTGTAACCTAATTTTATGTTTTTCATTTGTTTTTTGTAAGATAGCAGCGTCGTTTATTTTCATAGTATTAAAAATATTATGAATTTTCCGTTTTCTTCATATTTGTCTTCCTTATTTCTAAGATAAAATAAATTATAAGTGTGACATACCGCTGTATTCGGGAAGAGAAGCTCTACAAGACTACGCCGAAAAATATAGGGTTGCTATTTAAAAAAATTGTTGATGACGTCAAATTCGGAACGTGATTAGCGCCATCTATACGTGAGTTACATGAGAAAGTGCGGAAGAAAAAAATAAAATCGACGTGTTCGAGGATTTTAGCCGGAAACGTATACTGAATTTATTCCAGACTTTTGGGACACACTGTATAACTAGTTTTAAGTTAAACTTGAACAATTTTGTGAGCATACAGGGTGGATCTTCTGTATTTTTGGAACCCTGCACGAGATAATCATAGTCGACCGAATTCTCACATTTATCTTGCCCTAGCTCTATCTCGAACCGACTGGAGTCAAGTGATGTCGCTACCAAATAAGCATTGCTCGACTGACCATTAGTGCCCGTGTTTTTCAAACAATCTTCGTCACTTTTGGATGCTGTAAAACATTCCTTGCTAGTATTCGTCGACTTAAATAATTTACTTGAAATAATTTACAATCACAATCTCCTCCAAACTGGTCCTGATTACCGGTAATTTGAGGACACAGTAATCCCAACAACTCTTCACCAATTTCGGTTACCGGTACTTGAGAGGGACCTCCACCTGTCTTTCGAATGTACAGCTTTATGTCAGCGTATTGTTTTTTGAGGTTTTTTTTAATATTCTCATATTTTGACTTCAGCGAATTTAGATCTCTTTGGTACTTCGAGCACGCGTTGAACTTCTTGGAGAGTAGGGTCCATTTTTCTTGGTTGGTATTTGCATTCGTTTTTTGGCTTTCTATGATATTAAAATAACGCGGTTTTTTAATAAGTGACATCAACAGCATTCTGTCTTGAGAAATTTGCACTTCTTTTCTTTGCATCCAACACTTTTTCAAGGGAAGTCATTGTGCCTGAAAATATTAACATCAATGATTCTGAAAATTTTAATCAATTGCAATTTACTTACCTTTTAAGTTTAATACCAAAAAATATCAATAAATTATTATTAATAATGCACGTGCTGAACTGTTTATCACGTCGCGTCGATTTCACAAAAATGTAGGCGGTACACTGTCATGCAGTGTTGCCAGAGGTCCCCCAAAAATTGTACCAAATTACAAGTTCAAATTGTACCAGATTTTTAACTTTTTTACAGACACCCAAAAATTACGTACTTTTAATCTCAGATGAAAAATGTTAATATTAATATCTTTCGTCCGAATTTTTAATAGTTTTAGGTTATTATTACGATAATTAAAGGAAACAGCTTAACACTAAACACTATGTAGTATTAATGTTTATTTATTAAATTATAAGTTACCAAAAAAGCATCTTAATATTAAATTTAAAATTATTAGTACATACCTATTTTACTTATAGAGAATATTCTTTTTTAGTAAGGCTTCCACTCAAAACAAGAAGTCTCACCCAATTAAGATTTAGCCATTAATAAAGAGTTGCACGTTTCGGCCAATAGACGATTTCTAGTTTTTGTTTTTATTAAATTTAATTGCAAGAAAATTCTTTCAGCAGAAGCTGCTGTGTGGCAATGACAAAATATTACACAGGAATTCACATAAGTTACCAAATGTTATTAACGGAGTTTTTAAAAGCATTTAATTCGAACCAAAAGTTGGAAAATTCTAATTCTTTTAATTTCCTTTTTACCTTCTCTGACAAATTGCATAATTTTCTTGCTTCACTTGCAGTTTCCTCTTCCTTGAGATTTGCTACTCTGTGAGGATACTGTACAAATAACGGAGAAAGAGATGAGTTTTTCTAGCAATAAGTGTGGGTCTAGTAATTCAAAATGTTCAAACTGTGGTATATTTTGAATTTGGTGACATAGCTCTACGTAGAAGTAAATACAATTATTATAAAACCCCCTCAAACTGTTATTTCTGATATTATACCTTTTAATTAGTAGTTCAATTTTTCAAAGGCGACAAAAAGGGTTTTATGGCTCGGGTAGAATTTAGACAGGTCAGGAGAATTCTCACATACGTAATACGCATAAAGGGATTTACCGAAATAAAAACTACAATTATGAGACTTCCCCGAAATAAATAAGATTGCTGGCTGATCTGATAAATTAATTTTTGAGGGTTTCGTCTATTAAATGATAGAGGGCGGTATGAGGACAAAATGTACCAGAAATATTGTTAAGTCATTTTGCGGTTGTAGATGCTTAATTGCATTTCACGCCTTTAGGGAAACTTGTTGCTATGTTAAAACCATTTTCAATCTTTGCGCACAAGTACAATCTCATCTTCCGCACATTTGATTCAGGTCATTTTGGTATTTTAAATAGCCACCTAGGCTTTAGGGCAGCGTGCCCGTATGCTAAACCCTTTTAGTTCTTTATTTGGCTCCATCGCCTAATTCCAGAATCATGATTTTGCACATATTTGGCCCCAAACGCAGTATTTCTCGTCGGTTGGAACCCCCCTCTGATGGCGCTTTG
Source organism: Agriotes lineatus (assembly GCA_940337035.1). NCBI lineage: Eukaryota > Metazoa > Arthropoda > Insecta > Coleoptera > Elateridae > Agriotes > Agriotes lineatus. The sequence continues at coordinate 84,058 of CALNHX010001878.1, read as the reverse complement.
GCAGCCGAGCGTTATCGCTCGCAAGAATTCCGAATCTTCTAGAAAACACGCCGTTGTGGCGTGATACCATTGTCGCCGGCATTAATTTGTTTCATTTTATCGCCTCGCAATTGGCTGCCGAGGTTTAGTCACGTGGGGACGCGACCGATGTGACCTGTGGCAGCGCTTCCCTCTGGGCAGTTGATCGCAGCCCGTTGCAGAAAGCGTTCGTTTGGTGGTTGTGTTATCCAGGCGTCGTCCTTCGGCCCCTTAGGTGCCCGAGGACGCCTGCCGCTGTCCTTTTAGTATTGTTGCCGTGGAGGCCCTCTTTTCCGTTGCCCGTCTCGAGCTGTGGCGGCGAGCGCTGCGAGAATGGTTTCACCTTCGAGAGGTGTTGTGTGTGAGAGTTTCGAATTGTTTTCGGCGTAGCGTGGGTGCACCTTGAGCCCAGTTTCTGCTCCCGTAAGTAAGGGATCGTGCCCCTTCATCTCGACCTTCGAGGATCTGTCCCGCAGAACGAAAGTGGCCCATTTTTCGTCGTCCAGTTGTACGCGTCCTGACGCGTCTCACGTCGCCATTATGGCGGATGTCCACTCATCCCTATAGCCGTCGAACATCGAAAGTACCTGCCACCTAAGACTGCAGCCTGTCGCAACTCAACTGTACCAGGCTCCCCAACCGCCTACATATTAAGGTATGTGTCTTTGAACTGATTACCGCTGTGAACGCGAGTGTACCTGTCCCGCGGAGAGCATTTAAGCCCCGCGTACGAGCTGTATTGGGACGCCGCGAGCGAGCCCGTCACATCTCTTGTGCCTACAGGCACTGTCGTCATATTTGTTCATTACTGTTTGCTGCATAAGGCGTCGCGCCCGCATATTTGTACATTCATTCCAAATTACAGACTGTCCATGTTGCAAGTGCTAATTTGTTCATTACTGTTTGCTGCATAAGGCGTCGCGCCCGCATATTTGTACATTCATTCCAAATTACAGACTGTCTATTTTACAAGGGCTTGCATTACTGTTTGTTGCATGAGGCGTCGCGCCCGCATATTTGTACATTCATTCCAAATTACAGACTGTCTATGTTACAAGTGCTACTTTGTTCATTACTGTTCAACATCTGTCGCTAGGTTTAGAGCGCGCGCCAGCTGGTGTTTTCTTAGATATAATCTATTCATAGATATAGGGCGACGCACTCCGCTGCCCCACTGTAACCCGTGATTCAATACATGATTTGTTAGTTAAGGGAACTATTGTTTTGTTTCGACTTGTGCATGTTCTGTTTCAGATAAGCGCCCCCTTCAGTGTACTGATTATTGTGCGACGGGACGAGGGAGCTTTGAGCGTACAGGTGGGTGAGACAGCTGCGTAGTCGCAATCGGATTGGCACCTAATTACAATCCTTGCATAAGGCAATCTCGAAATTGTTATTTGACCTTGCAACTCTTGAGTAATCCTATCGACGGAGTATTTTGCGTGCTTCGCTCCCGTCTAACCGTCCAGGCCCGGTTAGTCGGGTTAAGACAGGCTTGGTGGCGCCCTCATAATTTTGACATACCCTATATATATGCCGCAACACGCTTGCCCAGAACGTATCGTGTGACTCACGCCCGACTCCCTGAGCGTTCCAGCCGTGGCCTTTAGCCTATTTTGAGCCGATCTCAGGGCAAGTGTGCCAGTTTTTCAGGACTGATTCCGTGGTGCGATGCTCACCTTGGGTGGGTGTCGTAAAGTTCTTTTAATACCCTAACAATATTAAAAATGTATTTTTGTACAAACCGTTTCAACATGTACCAGATTCGTAGAATTGTACCAGCTCTGGTAACACTGCTGTCATACTGTCATTTTTGACCTTAGTGAAGTTAGCTGTTTCACAAAACAGCGCTACCAACAAGCATTAAACCAGAGTTTGTTAAACTGGAGTTCACAAACGACTAACTAAAGTATTAGGACCGGGATTACAATGCACAGTAAAACCACAGACTAGGTAACAATCAGAAATGTAACTCCCTGTCGGCATCTTTAACCTTCCGGGGCTCGCTACGCGGAGTGTCAGTCCGCGCTAAAAGGTTTTTTAATTTTATTTGCGCACCCCCCACTCTGCGATGCTGTCGCCTTTTGTACCTTCCTAAGTCTGCTTGCTGGGTGTTAGTTCAGAGTTGCATTTTGATAGGTGTGTTTGTTACGTTTCTATTGACGAATGCGGAGTATCAGTCCGCAGCGAGCATACCAGTCCTGGGAAAACCATTAATTTATAGAGCTGAAGGTACGTTTCAATGTGAATTCCGTTTCATTATTTTTATCAATATATGAAATTTTGTTAAACTGTCGACGTATGAAAAGGAACAAGAGCGTTTGAGGAAGTTAATGGAGGAGTGTCTGTCAGATGAGGTTGACGACACATCAATGTGGAGTATGATGATGAAGAAGAAGTAGGCGAAGTGGATTTGTTGGAAACTCAAGACACCGATACTGATACCGAACAAGAACTTTCCGATGCTGACGATGAGCTGAATCAAAATCTGGGAGGCCCATCCTTTGTTAGGAAAGATGAGAGGAAATGGAGAAAACATATGCCACCAAAGACAGTGAGAACAAGGTCCGAGAATATAGTCAAACACTTGCCCGGTGCCAAAGCAGCGCTAAAAAATATTAAAAAACCGTTAGATATTTGGAAACATTTTTTTACTCATGAGATATTGGTTCTTATTGTTGATTGTACAAATAAACATATTGAATCTGCACAACATAATTATGGTAGAGTGAGAGACGCTAAAGTCACGAATGTATTGGAAATTCAAGCTCTATTTGGGTTATTATACTTGGCGGGGGTACTGAAATCGAGTCTTCTTTCTGCAGAAGAGGCGCAATTTCGATGTATCGGATTGCCACCAGGATGTTTTATTAGCTGGAACTTCCAGGGATCCTGCAACGGAAGATCCTGTGCTGGACTGCAAGCGGCATGCCCACCGTTTGGAGACAAAAACAAATCGATGTATCGGATTGCCACCAGGATGTTTTATTAGCTGGAACTTCCAGGGATCCTGCAACGGAAGATCCTGTGCTGGACTGCAAGCGGCATGCCCGCCGTTTGGAGGCAAAAACAAATCGATGTATCGGATTGCCACCAGGATGTTTTATTAGCTGGAACTTCCAGGGATCCTGCAACGGTAGATCCTGTGCTAGACTGCAAGCGGCATGCCCACCGTTTGGAGACAAAAACAAATCGATGTATCGGATTGCCACCAGGATGTTTTATTAGCTGGAACTTCCAGGGATCCTGCAACGGAAGATCCTGTGCTGGACTGCAAGCGGCATGCCCGCCGTTTGGAGGCAAAAACAAATCGATGTATCGGATTGCCACCAGGATGTTTTATTAGCTGGAACTTCCAGGGATCCTGCAACGGAAGATCCTGTGCTGGACTGCAAGCGGCATGCCCACCGTTTGGAGACAAAAACAAATCGATGTATCGGATTTCCACCAGGATGTTTTATTAGCTGGAACTTCCAGGGATCCTGCAACGGAAGATCCTGTGCTGGACTGCAAGCGGCATGCCCGCCGTTTGGAGGCAAAAACAAATCGATGTATCGGATTGCCACCAGGATGTTTTATTAGCTGGAACTTCCAGGGATCCTGCAACGGAAGATCCTGTGCTGGACTGCAAGCGGCATGCCCACCGTTTGGAGACAAAAACAAATCGATGTATCGGATTGCCACCAGGATGTTTTATTAGCTGGAACTTCCAGGGATCCTGCAACGGAAGATCCTGTGCTGGACTGCAAGCGGCATGCCCGCCGTTTGGAGGCAAAAACAAATCGATGTATCGGATTGCCACCAGGATGTTTTATTAGCTGGAACTTCCAGGGATCCTGCAACGGTAGATCCTGTGCTGGACTGCAAGCGGCATGCCCGCCGTTTGGAGGCAAAAACAAATCGATGTATCGGATTGCCACCAGGATGTTTTATTAGCTGGAACTTCCAGGGATCCTGCAACGGAACATCCTGTGCTGGACTGCAAGCGGCATGCCCGCCGTTTGGAGGCAAAAACAAATCGATGTATCGGATTGCCACCAGGATGTTTTATTAGCTGGAACTTCCAGGGATCCTGCAACGGAAGATCCTGTGCTGGACTGCAAGCGGCATGCCCGCCGTTTGGAGGCAAAAACAAATCGATGTATCGGATTGCCACCAGGATGTTTTATTAGCTGGAACTTCCAGGGATCCTGCAACGGAAGATCCTGTGCTGGACTGCAAGCGGCATGCCCGCCGTTTGGAGGCAAAAACAAATCGATGTATCGGATTGCCACCAGGATGTTTTATTAGCTGGAACTTCCAGGGATCCTGCAACGGAAGATCCTGTGCTGGACTGCAAGCGGCATGCCCGCCGTTTGGAGGCAAAAACAAATCGATGTATCGGATTGCCACCAGGATGTTTTATTAGCTGGAACTTCCAGGGATCCTGCAACGGAAGATCCTGTGCTGGACTGCAAGCGGCATGCCCGCCGTTTGGAGGCAAAAACAAATCGATGTATCGGATTGCCACCAGGATGTTTTATTAGCTGGAACTTCCAGGGATCCTGCAACGGAACATCCTGTGCTGGACTGCAAGCGGCATGCCCGCCGTTTGGAGGCAAAAACAAATCGATGTATCGGATTGCCACCAGGATGTTTTATTAGCTGGAACTTCCAGGGATCCTGCAACGGAAGATCCTGTGCTGGACTGCAAGCGGCATGCCCGCCGTTTGGAGGCAAAAACAAATCGATGTATCGGATTGCCACCAGGATGTTTTATTAGCTGGAACTTCCAGGGATCCTGCAACGGAAGATCCTGTGCTGGACTGCAAGCGGCATGCCCGCCGTTTGGAGGCAAAAACAAATCGATGTATCGGATTGCCACCAGGATGTTTTATTAGCTGGAACTTCCAGGGATCCTGCAACGGAAGATCCTGTGCTGGACTGCAAGCGGCATGCCCGCCGTTTGGAGGCAAAAACAAATCGATGTATCGGATTGCCACCAGGATGTTTTATTAGCTGGAACTTCCAGGGATCCTGCAACGGAAGATCCTGTGCTGGACTGCAAGCGGCATGCCCGCCGTTTGGAGGCAAAAACAAATCGATGTATCGGATTGCCACCAGGATGTTTTATTAGCTGGAACTTCCAGGGATCCTGCAACGGAACATCCTGTGCTGGACTGCAAGCGGCATGCCCGCCGTTTGGAGGCAAAAACAAATCGATGTATCGGATTGCCACCAGGATGTTTTATTAGCTGGAACTTCCAGGGATCCTGCAACGGAAGATCCTGTGCTGGACTGCAAGCGGCATGCCCGCCGTTTGGAGGCAAAAACAAATCGATGTATCGGATTGCCACCAGGATGTTTTATTAGCTGGAACTTCCAGGGATCCTGCAACGGAAGATCCTGTGCTGGACTGCAAGCGGCATGCCCGCCGTTTGGAGGCAAAAACAAATCGATGTATCGGATTGCCACCAGGATGTTTTATTAGCTGGAACTTCCAGGGATCCTGCAACGGAACATCCTGTGCTGGACTGCAAGCGGCATGCCCGCCGTTTGGAGGCAAAAACAAATCGATGTATCGGATTGCCACCAGGATGTTTTATTAGCTGGAACTTCCAGGGATCCTGCAACGGAAGATCCTGTGCTGGACTGCAAGCGGCATGCCCGCCGTTTGGAGGCAAAAACAAATCGATGTATCGGATTGCCACCAGGATGTTTTATTAGCTGGAACTTCCAGGGATCCTGCAACGGAACATCCTGTGCTGGACTGCAAGCGGCATGCCCGCCGTTTGGAGGCAAAAACAAATCGATGTATCGGATTGCCACCAGGATGTTTTATTAGCTGGAACTTCCAGGGATCCTGCAACGGAAGATCCTGTGCTGGACTGCAAGCGGCATGCCCGCCGTTTGGAGGCAAAAACAAATCGATGTATCGGATTGCCACCAGGATGTTTTATTAGCTGGAACTTCCAGGGATCCTGCAACGGAAGATCCTGTGCTGGACTGCAAGCGGCATGCCCGCCGTTTGGAGGCAAAAACAAATCGATGTATCGGATTGCCACCAGGATGTTTTATTAGCTGGAACTTCCAGGGATCCTGCAACGGAACATCCTGTGCTGGACTGCAAGCGGCATGCCCGCCGTTTGGAGGCAAAAACAAATCGATGTATCGGATTGCCACCAGGATGTTTTATTAGCTGGAACTTCCAGGGATCCTGCAACGGAAGATCCTGTGCTGGACTGCAAGCGGCATGCCCGCCGTTTGGAGGCAAAAACAAATCGATGTATCGGATTGCCACCAGGATGTTTTATTAGCTGGAACTTCCAGGGATCCTGCAACGGAACATCCTGTGCTGGACTGCAAGCGGCATGCCCGCCGTTTGGAGGCAAAAACAAATCGATGTATCGGATTGCCACCAGGATGTTTTATTAGCTGGAACTTCCAGGGATCCTGCAACGGAAGATCCTGTGCTGGACTGCAAGCGGCATGCCCGCCGTTTGGAGGCAAAAACAAATCGATGTATCGGATTGCCACCAGGATGTTTTATTAGCTGGAACTTCCAGGGATCCTGCAACGGAAGATCCTGTGCTGGACTGCAAGCGGCATGCCCACCGTTTGGAGGCAAAAACAAATTGATAATATTGTAAACCCTCGACACCCAAGGGTACAAGAGGACCGGACTATGTATGTATGTAATATTGTGAAGAGATATGTGCTCTTGCAAGAAACAGGTGTTGATCCCGAGGTTAGTTCGGATTCCGAGGACAGCGTCGTGGTCAATTCTGACTGTGAATCGGAAAAAATTGTCTGAAAGACATATTTATTGTTCATTGTTACATACTTAATCCGAGTGCCTCTTACACCATTAGCTGTGTCAAGGCTGTTTTATAATTACTGCGTATAAAAGAATAAAATTAAGAATTTCAGTTTTTATGAATAATTTTTTTTTACCATGGCAAGCATTATTTTCTGCGTTAATTTGTTAATAGACCTGCTGCTGCAAAATAAGCTTTGATATAATTAGTACACTCTTAAAAATTCAATAAGACCAGAAATGGTAATGAATATTGAGACGATAATTTTAAAAAGGCTAAAACGTTTTCGTTATATATTTGATTTTTTCTAACGTGACTGATCGCAGGTTTAAAATTTAACACAACTGGAAAAGGTTTGTGCCGCAGTTGAAGAACAAATCGTAGTGTAATATATCTTGAGACTATTATTTTCAAGGTACACATTTTATATTGTTTCAACTTTGTCAAAAAATATTAATTAATTCCAGATATGTAGCTACTGGAGATTACCATCTAAAATGATCACAGCAAATAATTACCGGATTATTCTAACACTAAGAAAAATATGAGTACAAAATGTTAAGGGGCTTTTGGCGGCAAGCGTGGTGGTTAATACGCTATGAATACCATTCTTAGATAAGTCATTAAGGCAGCAGAACGACTGAAAACTAAACACTTCAAACAATCTTGGCCTCATCAGAATAGCAATCTTCACAAATAAATGTGGAATGCTCTAAACACATGTATTTTCCACATTTTCTGCATGAATATCGGGTTGGCCTATTTTTATTTCTGTTGCAATAAGCACAGCGACCTCGTGTACTTGTAGATGCCTGAGCAATAGGTTCAGTTAACTCAATTCCAACAATTTCTCTAATTCTTATACGCATAGCCTGTGGAAGATTGTCTACAGTTGCAGGCACACGAAGGTCAAATAATTGGAAGGCAAGAGTACGCAGAAATGATAAAAAATAAACAAATTATGTAATAAAACAGTTTTATTCTATACTTTGTATACGTCAGTTGAATTACTAACTTTACTAAAAAAATAAAATTTTTCTACTCATGACAGTGAAATCAGTCATTTTGACATTGATTCCGGTGGTTGAAGTTGCATTTCAACCACTAGAGATTGAAATGCTCGGACTACCGGGATTTCAAACTGTTTGACATTCAATTGATGACAAGAGAAATGTCACTTTATGTTTAATTTTTTCTAAAGTGCATTAATTTGTTAAAATGAGTGAAAATTCGTAGAAAAAATAGTGCATGTAACTCGTGGCTGATAAAATTTCAACCACTTGTCCCATAATATACTATATTTTTACTTAAAATAGTATGTGGAAAAAATGTTCATGGGTAATATGATGATGAATAAAAATATCAAAAACTATATTACAAATTTTAGTATCAATTTTAGCTAAAATTGTAAAAGGGGCCTGCATATAGCTTGAGTTAATGCAGGTTTTTTGTGTTTATTTACATACTTACATACATTAGCAGTCAGTATCAAATTCTATTCTAATTGTGCGTAAAAAATACAAATAATTACATTGTACTACAAAATAAATGTCTCAAAACTAAAATAAGTAATTACATACAACAATCTAAAGGTGTTTCAAGATTTGAACTTTAACATTTGACTGCCTTGATTTGGTATTTTTTTATATGTTGGTTGATAAATTTTAAAGTAAAATAAATTCGAACCCTTACATACAAAGATATAAAATATTGCGAGGGAAAGTCTTTACAGGGGTGATTTAAATCGACTTGTGAATATTTGTCTTTAAAGAAGTTGCCAATTCATTTTCTTCCAGCAACGCTGTTAAAATGTTCAATAAACGTTTTTTCTATAAATATTATTTGATCTGCCATATTTTTTGAAGGTATTGTTAAACCACCAAAAGACGTTACGTTAGTGGTTGTATATGATTTAAGTGTACAAAACACGGTTTCTTTATCTGCAAGATCCTTTGCCAAATTAACGAAACCAACACAAACATCACAACTATGCTGAATTAAACATTTTTTGAGAAGATACCCAGCTACGTATACCAATCCGTTGCCTTCTGGGCTTCGAAGGGTTTGATAGTCGCTAGTAAAAACTTTGATAGGTTTGTAATTGGAAATATTGTTTTCTACTAAAATTTTTGAATGTTCTTCAGAGTTTGGATTAATATTAATTAAGAATTCATTTATGTCGTTCATACAGTTTGCACCTTCAACTTGATCGAAAAATTTTAAGAATAATTTTCTAAATGCTCTGCAAAACTGTATGGGTGTCGGATTTTTTGCGTTACCAGAACAATGTCTGACTTGCCCGAAAAAAAATTCCAAACAATCTTGATTTAGGTTTCATGTGAATAAATATTTATATCCCTTCTCTTTAAGCATTTCCCACAATTCTAATAGGGCTTTCAATGTAATTTTCCACCCAGAAATAAACTTTAATTGTTTTTTTATATTTCTTTTTTCATAATTAAAAACCTCAAGGTTAGTAAACATGGTATATGCTTCTTGAATAAGCTGTAACTGTTTTTCGGTTCCCATAAACGCTTGGTAACTTTCAAAATTGCTAGAATTTAATAAATTAAAAAGATCGTCCATTTTCTGGATAAAATCTGCTGTGGCTGCTAATGCATCTTTAGGCAAAATATTAAAATCCATATATGTGTGCATAGGTACAGCCGCCGAGTGACTAAAAACTTGTGATGCGAGCTTTACTTTAATGTTTTGAAAAGTGTTTGGAAATATATGATCATTGGTTAATTTCGGAACCAGTCGATATTGTTTTGTTTTGTCATGATGATACAACGTTTCCAAGTATTGTTTTTGTTTCCCCATTTGCAAACGAAAAAATATAAGAAAAGAAATTATTTTAGTAAATGTGGAACATCAAATAAATATACCAGTTTCACATCGGCAACACAAAAAGAAGGGGGTTTCCTCCTAGGTTACTTTTAAGGTTTTTACTAGCTTCTAAAAATTGGATCCCTGGTCAGAGACTATCCCCAAAATATTGATACTAATCGTCGGCACTAGCCGATGTTCTGTAAAAAAAGAATGCAAGTGGTAATTTCCAGTTACTAGCCACACCTCTAACCATTATACTGCTGTGGTCGAAGTTCCAGTAAGCCCTTCCTGGAAACCAACTATTTTGTCCTTTGAAATGTCATAGTAAAGATGGGGGGGATTCATACATAAAAAGCAATCCTTTTCTTTCTCCTTTAAGTAGCCTACTCTTAGTTTTGTAAATTGAAAAATAAAATCATTGAATCCTGGTCCAACAATCCACCTTCTTGTATAGCGCTGTAGAGTGCTTTTTGAAGGTAAACGACACATTGTTGATAATTTTTTATAAGCCTTGGGACCCAGAAAATAGACGCTTAATGCAAACTGCTTAAACTCATCAGTATATCTAGCACCTTTTGGAGCCTTGTCCAAGAGGGAGAGCTGAGCCTTTAGTTCACTTGGTTTACCGGGATAATTTTCCTCCAAAAATTCTAAAACGTCGGATAAACATATTTTGGATTCGTGGTGTTGATGCTGCCGACTTTTCCAGTGATGCTATTTTCTGTCGTAGAACCTTCTTTCTTGGACTGTTCCTTGTTGAGTTGTCAGGGGTTTGACTGTATTTATCTAAAACAGAGTATTTCCTTAAGGTACAATTGCAATATGGAACATTCGTTATTTTTAAATTTATCTTAAATTATATAAACATTTATTTCTATTTATTTTTACTTTGAAAAATATAAGCAAATATTCAATTTACCGTTTTGTATAATTGGATCAGTCTGAACTTGGCTATGAAGTAATTCTTTACTGGTACTGGGGACATCATTATCAGTACCTAAAACGATTACAATTATTATTTCAACTTTATTATTATAGATATTTATGAGAGCAAGAATGCTTATAAATTGAAAATACATTTGAGCAATAAAATTAAACAATCCTTTATGGGTCTTAAAAATGAAATATGTAGGTATATATCTTACCTCTCCGTGCAGGTATTAATAGCGAAGGGATTGCATTACTATTAATCTTAGTCTTCGATGCATTTGAAAAACTTTCCGGGCTAAAATGTAAATGACAAATCCGTATACTGGTATGAGATTGCTCTGCTGTAAGATCAGCGTGTCTGTGACTTCCAGTAAATTCCAAAACTTTTTTCTAGTTTTCACACCTGTAATAAGTACAATATAATAGGTATAATAACGAGGCGGTTTTTTTGTAAGACAAAAACAATAGCCGATAAGTAATATTATTTTCATTTGCTTGAAAACTGACATAAAAACGCATTTTTTCACATATTTAGAAAAGAATGAAATTATATACGAAAGTATTAATGGATTCGATTCTTTTGAAAAACACAATTTTTAAAGGAAATACATCCAATAATTTTTATTTTTTGATAATATATACCATAAAGTCGATACGTTTTTGGCTTTTGCTTTAGGTTACAGTAAAATTGAAAAAATATTCATAAGAAAGTATACATACCTTTCTAAGTCTTTAGGACAGCGAAAAAACGAAACACCGGTACTTCTAAATTCACTGAAGCAACCTTCCACTAAACAGTAACTAGGCATTTTTGTTACAAAATACTTAAACGCCGTGCTAGCACAAGAACAAGACGTCCGTTACCACTCGAGAAACACCCGTATAATGCCGGGCGATCGATAAGGACTGTGAACCACTGGCGGCAACCCGTTTTAGAACGCTCCGATTCGTTGAGTGACCCATCTTATATTTATTCTGTAATCTTTGGTAAAACTGAAGGTAAAGTTCAACTTTACTAGGGTTACCATCCGTCCGGATTTTTCCGGACATGTCCGGAATTTAGGGGCATCCGGACTGCGTCCGGCCGGAAAAACAAACCGGGTCCGGAATTTAGCCGGCCATGGCCGTGAAAGCACTCAATATCGGATCTAAAATTAAGCCGGCCGCGGGAGCATAATAGTATGCCAAGCATACAGTTTTGGGGGAAGTACCGCAGCTTCAATGATAATTTATGTGAATCCCCGAACGCAGTTAGGTGGTCGCATATTCTGATTGCTGCGGTGAAATTTAGAAAGCGAGTCGAAAAGCTAAAGTAAGAACGTTTTTTTCCATTGTTGTTTAAAAAATGCCAAAGCGACATCGTCAAGTTACAAAAGACATGCTGAAGGAGTATCCTACAGTTAAAAAAAGAAAGACTAGTGGAGAAGTTGTGTGTAATATTTGCAATTGCTCTATAAGCGTAGTTTATAAAGGCAAATCTGATATTGAAAAACATCTACAAAGCGAAAAACGCAAGAAGAATATAAGAAGTCAGGCAGGCACGTCAATCCTTACAAACTTTGTCAGGGTTGAAAATGTGAATACCATAAAATGAACTCGTGTGGCGGAGGCAACACTAGCTTACAACACAATAAAGCATCACCAATCCTACAAATTTCTGGATTGTGCAAAAGTAAGTCACTAATAAACAATATGTTTCTGTAATGTACGTAGCTTGTTTTAAGTAATTAAGTCTTATTTTTATTAAATAAAAAAAAATGCATGAGGGTTCAGCCACGGCAAACTAAAACTTATTAACCTTCCAGGACCCGCGCGAGTCATGTATGTGTCATATCGATTATCAATTGCACTTTGAATGTTATTGTAATAGTCATGCTTGTGTCTCATTTATTATCAACTGTACTTTGTATGTTATCTTAACTGATAAGTTCTTATATATAAACTTGCTCATACTGATTATATTTAGTCTTAGGTCATGATTTGTTGCTGAACGTTATTATATTCGTGTATCTCTGTAACTCCTATGTTTGAAACATCATAGTAAAATAAAAGTTTTTTTAAAATTTGTTTCTTATAACAAACGAAACTGGCGCAGTCGGTAGGATGCCAAAAGGGCACTAGTGAATTTTCGAAAATTGAAATTCTTAGTTCTCGTGAGTTTCAACTCTTAAACGGCATCCGATAACTACTCCCTGGAGATCCAAAGGCGTGGTAGAGGACAAGCATCGCCGAAGCCGAGCTCAAAGGAGATCCAAACAACTGGAATCCAAAGAGGAAAGCCGAAGTCCAAAATTCGACCAGGCCAACCAAAAACCCGGATCCAACCCAGTGTTACGTTAATATTGCGCTCTCTTTAGATTTTTCGCATAATTCTACAATTTTTGGTAACTTCATGGGAAGCGCTCTCCGAATCTTAGCTCTGTCGGAGTATTCAAATTCCGCGCGCTTTCGAGTTGGAAATTATTTGCGCTAATGGCGGCATTGGGTCGTTGTTGATAAGATTTTTATACTTGGCAAGTTTCCGGTTTCGAGGAGCATCTTCCTTTGGTTCTGCCTGCCTGAAGCATGTGTGTTTTGTAGCCGCTACAATTTGTAATGTCGTCCTAGAGGGTAATTTTGAGCTGTTTTGAATAGTTACGCTTGTGCGGATTCTCCCTTAGGAACGATGAAATTTGGGCGATGTTCTTCGCCTCGCTTTTAAGCGGATTATAAGGTTGTAGCAAACACGTGCTCGCCCATATGGGGTAAGTTTTCGTTGGTGTTTTGAAGCTCCACTTAGGGTTTTTTTAATCTTGTTAATAGCGTGACGTGCCGGGCTCAATAACAGAAATTCTGCAACTTGGCTGCTATAGAAATACTCCTCGGCGTCTTCGTGCGAGGCCCCTTTCGGCCAGTCCTGTAGCATCATAATTCTGGGACTAATCGCTGGTGTCCAGAGCAAAGTTTTACGCTGACAAATTCGAGAGCACACCAAATGCTGGGCGCACCCATAAAGCCCCTGTGGCTGAGTTGAGCTGTTGCGTAGACGTCACCAGGCCCCGGGTCTCCATACGACATCTTAGGTACCCGCTGGGTCAAGCCGCACACTAGCCAAGTAAAATGTCTAAATAACTGTACGTATTGTTTATGTATTTTTAATTGTGCAATTGAAATATTTGGGACAGCATCCCGCTGTTGGCTGGCAAAGCCTGATTTGTGATACTCTGTACTATTATGTGATTTGAATTGAACCAGATCGGGTTAAGTACAAGTAAACTGTGATAACTTTAACCTGTTAGTTGTTTTATTTAGTGGTTGCCCATTTGAGCCTTTTGCAGCTATACTTTCGAGAATTATAGTAACCTAGATTGCGAATCATCTGTAGAGTGTCGAGGTTTCTGGCTGTCTTTGTGGTTCGCTGGCGCCCTGGTTTTCCATCATAACTTAATTGACCGCACGCCTTCTTCGACTTGAGCTAGTCGCGTGCCAGCCAGATACCTTATTGCAAATTGTGTAGAAATATAGCCAGCGAACGGCCGCGCTTAAATATAATAACACCAGTCCATCGAGGACAGCTAATCATCAAGATTACCAGGTCAATTGACGACCACTGATCATTTGGATCAACCAACTACATCCACCCACTAGAAATGCAGTGAGAATTTTGTGCTTTATAATAGTGATTTGGTGACGAGAATTTTTTTTTAATACAAGAATTTAGAATTACTTATAATTTCCGATTAGAATTCCCCTAGCAATTAAAATTGTTTACTAACAATTAATTACACTTTTGTGTATGACTGTCTATGAACGGCAGAAATTTGTTAAGACCACCTATTTTAGTAATAGAAAATAACAATCATCAAATTAATATGGCAAACCCTTTTCCACCCGGTTTTAGCATGTCAATGTTAACCGAAATCCCAGTATATGATGGCAAAATGAGCACCTTATCAGAATTCGTTAGAGCTGTAGAGCTTATTGTCAATCAATTTTTCATAGCAGATCAACCAAACGCATATATTAATAAATTAATAAATTCATCAGTCCGTAACAAGTTACAGGGACCCGCTTTAGAGGTAACTGCAGATTACGAGTATGGTAATTGGAATGATTTAAAAACTGCTTTAGTCAATAACTTTTCCGACCAGAGGTCTGAATTAAATCTAACTATAGATCTGGCAAAAATGCATCAATATTCAAAAGAGACCCCTGTCGAATTTTTCAACCGTATTCGAAGTATGTTAGCAACTTTCAGCTCCAAAATTTCGTTAAGTAATGAAATTGCAGCAATCAAAGCATATAAATTAGATAATTCAAAACAACTAGCGCTTAGGGCATATCTTAGTGGATTAAATGAGCCTTACGGTTCGCTACTAAGATGCAGAAACCCAGCTGATTTAGAAACGGCAATTTCAATAATTAGGGACGAAATAGACGTTCGATATTCACAAAAGAACTATACCACGCAAGTTAATCAATCTTTTAGACCAAATACAAAAATAGTGAGACCCAATAATTTCCCACAGATGGCATATACTCCAAGAAATAGTTTCAATGTACCCCAAAATATCAAACCCCAGACGTCATTTCAAAATAATTTCAGAAATCCCCCATTTAGATCAAATCATCATTTTCCTCCATCAAGATTTCCTAATCAACAATCAGCCGTAAGTAGAAGCTCAAATGTGTTTTCACCTCAAAAGGCTACCAGAATAATTCATCTGGCGAACCTATGGATTTGGGAACAGCTGTTAAACGTCCAAATTCTCAACAATTTAACCCTAATAATCCCAAAAAGTTTAGTCATAACCCTCGTTACCAATATATACAACAATCAAAACAGCCCAGAAATTTCCATTCTGAGGAATTATTTTATCACGATAACGAAGAATCGGAAAACTTTCTCGATGATGACTACGACGAAAATAATACTGTTTACGACCAACAAGTCAATAAAAACGATTACCAAGAAGATGACGATAATTGCTCTGTACATCATTTGAACAGTGATACTGTAAATTTTCCCAACTAGCCTCGGACAACATTGAAACTTTCAACTTAAATATTATTAAATCTAATCTACCTTATTTACTTATTCCCGGCACAAACGATAAGATACTACTAGATACCGGGAGTAGCAAAACATTGATGTCACCCTCGTTCATACACAAATACTTTCCACATTGTATTTTTAATCATACATTCCAAATTACAACTTCTCATAATACAACTATACACCACGAAGTAGCAAACATTCCTATTAATTCATTATTTTCGGAACCCGGAAATCATCTTTGTTATTTATTTGATTTTAATCCTAATTATGTCGGATTAATTGGATCCGATTTACTTGCAGATACAAATGCTAGAATTGATTTCAAGTGAAACAGGAAATTCAGAGGCGAAATGAGTGTAATATCTCTAAAATAAAAGATCAATTATCACCCACTAAGCTCATAATCATAACTTTACCGGCTCGTTCGGAAAAACAAATCAAGTTGCCTACAGTCAATAAAAATGGCAGTTATTTATGCAATCAAATCCGATTTAATAATCATTGTAGCACTCATAGGGCCATTGTAAAAGTATATAATAATTATTTTTTTTCAACCGCTATTAATACTTCCGACAAGGAACAAAATTTTTATATCTATGACCCTTTAGTTCTTGAACCAATAACAGCTAATAGCGACGTGGATATTAATCATATAGAATTAAACAACCAGTCCGTTAATAAAACTTTAGGTAGTAATTTAAAAAATATTAGAACAGATTATTTAAACGGTGAAGAATCACATGCTTTAATGACTTTATGTTCTGAATATAAAGATATATTTTATACACCGGAAATACCTCTCTCATTCACTAATTTGACGAAACATTATATAAGAAACAAGAATGATATCTCAATCTACACTAAAAACTATAGATACCCCCGGGTGCACCGCGAGGAAGTAAAACAACAAATAAATAAAATGTTAAACGATGGTATCATTGAACATTCAGAATCACCATATAATGCTCCAATTTGGATAGTTCCCAAAAAGTTAGACGCATCCGGCAAGCAAAAGTGGAGAATCGTGATAGATTACCGTAAATTAAATGAAAACACGATAGAGGATAAGTATCCCCTACCGCTAATAGAGCAAGTGTTAGACAATTTAGGCAGGGCAGAATATTTCACTACGTTAGATCTTGCATCAGGATTTTACCAGATTGCATTACATGATAGAGACAAAGAAAAAACAGCATTTTCAACAGAGGAGGGCCATTTTCAATTTAAACGGCTACCAATGGGCTTAAAGAATTCAACTGCTTCGTTTCAACGATTAATAAACCAGGCATTACTTGGACTTACACCCATACAATGCATGGTTTACTTAGATGATATAATAATTTATTCCAAATCGTTACAGGAACACATGGTAAAATTACGCAACGTCTTTGATAAATGTCGAACAGCCAACTTAAAAATCCAACTAGATAAATCAGAATTTCTTAAAAAATCAGTTGCCTACTTAGGCCATATCATCACTAAAGACGGAATAAAACCAAATCCCGATAAAATAGAAGTTATCACTAAATTCCCTTTACCAACCACACGAACTGAAATTAAATCGTTTTTAGGCATGTTCGGATACTATCGGAAGTTCATTCAAGACTATGCAAAAATTACAAAATTTTTAACAATTTGTCTTAAAAAGAATGGAAAAATTGTACACGATGACGACTTCATTTACAACTTTAACCACTTAAAAACAATTTTGGTCAATGATCCTATTTTAATATATCCTGATTTCGAAAAGCCTTTTGAGTTAACCACAGACGCGAGTCAATATGCCATTGGTGCTGTACTTTCCCAAAATGGAAAACCAATAATTTACGCTTCACGTACACTTAATGAGTCAGAAATAAATTACCCCACTATCGAACGTGAATTGCTCGCAATCATTTGGGCTTGTAAACATTTTAGGCCATATTTGTACGGAGTGAAATTTACGATATACACAGATCACAGGCCGCTTATCTGGCTAAGGAACATTCGTGAACCCAATTCAAAACTCACCAGATGGAGTATTAAACTCGAGGAATATAATTTCGAGATTAAGTATCTCCTGGGCAAATCTAATAAAGTTTCTGATGCACTAAGCCGAATCAGAATACACCCTATTGACACTGAACCTCTTAACTACACCTGAACCAACATTTGATGACGCTTGCAGTTTAATCCCTGAACAACCCTATCCACCCGATTTAGATGAATTCACAATACCAACCTTCATACCCCCAACGCCATCATCCCAAAGTGGCAAAGTAAAAATAATCTCAAATAAACTGCTCAACTACAGGTCTAAAGAGTAGCTTCAGCACTGCGAAAACATTAAGTATTATAGTGCACCCAGAATGTGTAGTTCAAAACGTGACCACCGAACTTCTGTAGATGGCGCCAAGTGGACAAGCCGCCACTGTGCTACAATGCTTGGAAATTTTGCAAAGTGGAAAATCGCCACCTTTCGCCAAAACCAAATAGCGCATGAAGGTGCTCGGGACCTTAGCAACAACTTTGCCCCCTTTCAAAATTTCGATATCTGTAGCCGTTCGAAAGTTACAGGCGATCCAGACGGACGGACGGACGGACAAAACGTTCGCATAAGTACGCTGAAGCTACTAATAAGTCACATACAGATCAGGCAGCCTCAGTAAATTCGAATGATGCAACATTTGGTAAAAGCAATATTTCCGATAATATCGACGATAACGAATCTCTCGTAAATACAGTGCATACCCAACAATCATCATCCCCTACAATAAGTATATCAGAATTGCCACTACAACACCACAAAAATCAAATTGAATTTTTAAAGGCAACAATTCCAAAAGAAATACAGGTCACTAAAACTGATGGATTTACCCATTTCCCTGTTTTCACTAATGACTCCAATCGCAACGACATGTTCGTTAAATTATTAACAGAATTCTGTCAACCCAAAACACATTATTATTGCATATTTCAAGAAGACATCATTTTCGAATCCTCAGATTTCGTTGTAACAAATACCAATTCAAATTCTCCCATGTTTCACCGTTGCTTAAAACAAGTAACCTATGTAACAGACACTAATGATTGAAATTGTCTCCAATTATCACTTAGGAAAAACTAACCATCGTGGTATCAAAGAAACCACTGAACATCTAAAACGCTCATATTACTGGAAAGGAATAGACAAGGACATTCAACATTTTATAAACAACTGTGACACCTGCAAAAGAGAGAAGTATAATCGCAACCCCCTCAAAGTTCCGTTGCAACTCACACCCACCTTAAATAAACCCTTTCAATGCCTAAATGCTGATATATTCCAAATTAATAAAACTAAATATTTAACAATTATCGATTCTTTTAGTAAATTCACTCAGGCTTACTCTCTGGAATCATAACTCTATAATAAAGCAGAACACTTCCCAAGGTCAAACACATCAACTCCTGGTCTATGCGTAGTTAGGTATTGTGGGCGTGGTCTTGATATTAGCAGCGTTGCCAGACCTGGTACAATTCTACGAATCTGGTACATTTTGAAACCGTTTCTACAAATTTATTTCGTACAGTGTAAATCTGGCAACAGGGCTAAAATCGTCGTGTTGACAGCTGGCCTTTAGTTTACGAAGAAGGAAACCCTCATTTCTGTTGTAGAAAAGTGAGTATTCGTTATTATATTTTCCATTTTAATTGTGTGTGCTTTTGTGTGACATAACCTAAGATTTGCATGGAAATTTTATCTGGCAAAAACAGAGGCAATCAATGCGTTTCGCACTGCACAATTTTCATAATTATCAATCCTATTAAACAATGACTGCTTTTCTGCCTGTGAAATTCGTGGTGTTAAAGAGAATAGGTAAGTTTTAAAAATCTTGTATTATACGACGCCACCGATGAACTACTGTTCCTAGAGTCAGTAATCTTGGAGGGAGGCGCGAACAGCTGATCGTTTAGATTAAAATTACCTTAAAACGTTGCCAGACCTTTATTGTTTGGCTTCAACAGCTTTTGGCGCCAAATTATTTTGAGTTTGCTTTTAATCGTGAACAATCGTTAAACAAACGCCATATCTACCTAACAGCATTTACACCGAAGGAAATTATGTATTAATCCCCGCTTCGTCAACCGTTCAATACATTTTAGTTTGACCCTAACCGCAACACCTGCAAGAATCACGGATATGGTTTAGTGTCAAAATGTTATCTTCATTCACAAAACAGTTGGAGCTAGAACACCTCTATTCGACATTGATGTTAGGACCACGATAAACATGCAAACTAAAACGAATTAGACCCCAAATTGCTGTACAAGTAAACAAAGGTCTGGCAATAGTGTAAGGTATTTGACATGTTAGCGATCCCTCCCTCCAAGATTACTGACTCTAGGAACAGTAGTTCATCGGTGGCGTCGTACAATACAGGATTACCGTAAACAATAAGTTGTAAGCTAAAATATTTATCTGGCATTGAAATTAAAACTCAAGTTAGTTATTTTAATTTATGTTGAATAGAATTAGTTCTGTAGTTCTGGTGCTATTATTATTGTTGTTTTGTTGTTAGTGCTGGACGTGAAAGTTACGGTGACTCAGCCATAGGATATGTGCAGCTCCGACCAGAGGGTGAATTGTGCACCGTTAAATGCAGAATTTGTCCTGAACACCGAGTGAGAGCGAAAAACTATAATGTGGTGTTACAAGTAAATGAAAAGCAGCGTAAAGTAGAGAAGGTGGAATGTTTGGACTGCGCTGCATCAGCTGGTAATTTAATAATAATCTGTTATTAATCTGTTTTAAAATTTAAAAAAAAAATTTTTACAGGTGGATGCTGTAGCAGTACTTATGTGGATGCATAGGAGGAGCGAAGAACCCGCAACTGTCAAAAGTGGGCACATCGCTAAAATTTTTGACTGTGGCAGAATTTGGGGGTATACCCGTTGAAGAAGATCAGGGTAACTTTTATCAGGAGGCAATGCGTTTAGGAGTACAAAACAAAGCAGCTGGCGAAATATTTAAACTGTTTAAAGAACCCAAGTATAGCTGCCTGGATTTGTACGGTTTATTATTAAAATTTGTTAGCAGTGGTGGAGCCCTATATGATGATTTCATCACCTTCACCAAGCAGCACATGAATGAAGATTTGTGCAAGGAAGCTGCATATTGTACCCTAATGCAAGCCGAAGACAGTTTGTGGCATCGTTTACGATATGGGAGGATAACCGCCTCGAAATTATATAATGCTGCACATTGCAAAACTGAATGTGGCTCATTTGTGCAACAGGTAATTGGAGTTACAAAACTGAGGGATACCAAAGCAATGGAAAGGGGTAGACGATTAGAAAAGCAGGTATTACAAATTGTCGAAAAAAATATGAAGACCAAATTAAGTTCTGTGGGAATTGTACTTTCAAAGAACCACCCTATTTTCGGAGCTTCACCAGATGCAGTGAGTGAGAATTTCGTTGTCGAAGTGAAGTGCCCCTCTACAGACAAAGCAGTGTTAAACTATATAACATCACAAAATAAAGTTACGGCCAAGTATAGAGCTCAAATACAAATGCAAATGCATTTTTTAAATAAATCGTATTGCATTTTTGCTGTTGCAGATGCTAACTTTGAAAAAAACCAAAAAGTTAATTTTATTTCTGTGGGCTATGATGCAAATTACATTAAACAAACAATGTTAGAAGCTGAGAACTTTTGGAAAAAAAATATTTTTCCTATTTTATTAGCATCTGCGAACAAATAACTGCATTTTTAATTTTTATTGTTAGGGATAAGCGTGTAACTATTTTTAAGTAATATTTAATATTTTTCCCGCTGCTGATCTTGTAAGTCAGTGATACAGCCTTAGTAACAAAACGTGTAAGTCGGTGATTATATTTGTTTGCTGCTTTTTCTTGACAACGGAACTTAATACTATTATTAAGTTCTTAGGATAATAAAATTAGCAAAGCAAGATGCAGATTTAGACGTTTTGTTTCTAAATTGCAAGTGTTTATGTGACATGTGATACTCATAGGTAACACGACTCACAAGAATTAATCCTGGTGACAGGTGACAAACCAAACGATTTTTTCAGAAATCTAGGAAAATTTCGATAAGCAGCGGGAAAAATATAATAAGATAACTCGGAATGTATCGCCTATTAACATTTTCGGCAGGCAACAAGCCGCGACTTCGTCTTGGCTTGTACTTGCCTACCCCAAATGTTAATAGGTCCTTACATTCCTTGTGACTTAAATAGCTATTTAGAATTGTAATATATTGTAATAAATGTAAAATTTTACAGTGTCACTGCAAGTTATTATAATTGTGTTTCAGTGTTGAATGTACCAGCTTTAATTTTGTTTACAATAAACAAAAAAGCGTTGTTTTCTATTTCTGTTAATACATATAATAGGTAAACAAATATTTTTGGTGTGTGACATGATGTAAAAATATTCTGTGGCTGAAAAAACCACTTATTATAATTTTGATTTCTAAAATGTTCTAAAATTTGATTGAAAAATCATTTTTTTTCTAAAAAATGTAAATTCCAAAACATTCAAATTTTTTAGTGTGATCCTTCTACTTGTCATTAATCCATTTGAGTTATGATATAGCTACTGCATTGATTATAATGTGTAAAATTCTATGTACAATACAGATTACATACTTAATAAATAAAACTATGTTTTAAAGGTACCTAATAATTTATTTAATTAAAGCAGTTTGCATATTTATAAATGCACAAGCAATAACAATCATATGATCAGTGTATTTAAGCAGGTTTGTGTTGAGACACGAATGGGGTTTAATATTTTAAATTCTCGTAATCTTCGAATTACACGTTCAATATGAATTCGTAGACTCGCTATTGATTTAGTTTTTAACACATCAGCTTTTGAGCTTCTTATATTTTTATCTACACTAGGCGGTCGTATTAATGAACATCCCTTTTCTACCAGCATACTTTGACCAAAATTATTTAAAAAGATATTTTTGTCAACTACACGGAAAAATTGCATGTTTAACACATTGGAAAATTCCATGCTCACGTAAAACTTTTACATTTGGTGGAAAACTCTCACTTTTCTTAACTTGTAGAGCAATCTACTATTAATTCACTAGCGATTTAAGAAGAAAATTAACTCGCTAGCATATAAACATTATAAACAGTTACTTATGGTTGCTATTATAAAGATAATAATAATAATGCCAGTTTAAAATGCCAAAGAAATAATAATTAATCGAGTTATTTAACAATATCAGTAACGGCGTAACTGGAGACTTGAGTTCCCGCATTTATATTTTTATGGCGCTCAACGGCTTAAACCTGAAAAGAAACACAGATTGCAGGCAGCTGAAAATTATTTCGGTGGAGCAAATAATTCTCACATATAATCTCATAAGTCACAAGAGCATTAATTCTTTCCGGATTTGTTTTTGACTGCGTCCCAACAGGGTCATATTAATTAGGACGCCTTCCAGGGGCAAGCGTTTCCTTTACAGAGACTTTCCATTTGAAAATATATTTTTTGGAACTTTTCCTTACTGCCAATCTCTAGCGTGCTTTTAAAACTTTCTTTAGTGCAACAAAAGTTATTAAATTCGTCCTACATTTTAAATGCGGCATATGCCGCGGGGTTTAAGCTAGTCGCATAATAAGATTGATATAATTAACGCCTTACTAAAATTCTTTTCAAACTATGCTATCCCAAAAAAATAATTGCTGACAATGAATTTGATAATGCCATAATTAAAGAATTCATGAAGCTACATAAAATAGAATTGCATATAACCACACCTTTACACCATGAATCAAATGCATTAATTGAAAGAGTTCATTCAACGATAATTGAACATTTTCGACTATTAGAATCAACTCCAGAGAAAGATAGAATGCCCTATTGTATGCTTGCTTACAATAATTCAATACATTCGGATCTCAAATTAATACGAAACAACAACGCAACGAAAAAATCAATAAAGATAGACAAACTATAACATTAGACATTAATCAAAAGGTGTTCATGCAGAACGATAGACGTGATAAGAAAAGTCCGAAATTTAAAGGACCATTTAAAATAATAAAAATCCTTGATAATGATAAATATGTATTCCAACACCCTCAAACTAAGAAGACATTTGAACGACATCACAATGAGCTTTTGATTGTTCCAGGACAATCTCCATCATCCTTAGTTTAACCTGGTGTATCTACCCGATCACAGGTGATGTAACCATTTTGGACATAACCGATAACCTCGAAACTAAATAAACTCATAATTCAAAATGAAGAAATGGCTAGAGTATTTCGTATTTTTGCTGTTCGTAATATTTTAAGTGAAGCATTATTTTCGTTACAACTATTTCTCAACACTTGGAGCGAATTAGAAAATGCACTGACTTTCATACAAAAACAACAGATGCATATGTCACTTATAAGCAGTCAAGATTTAATCTCAAACTTAAAGAATAGTATATTATACATCAAGGTAGCGAAGCGCAGTATTATAACCTGAGCGCATATTAGATACTGAGCGCGCAGCGCGAAGTATCTAAAGCGCGAAGGTTATAAGACGATTCGCTACCGTGGTGTATATACTATTTTTTGCACTACCAAACAGCTTAATTCCTAAATTCCCAACAAATTTCGAAAATATTTATACTGTCAACCTGACAATACAGCTCTTTAAAACGTCAAAATTAAAATAGTCATGTTTGGTAACTTAGCAATTTATTAGTTACCACGGTGAAAATTGTTTATTTTACTTTCTCTCCCTTGGTGGAGAAAATCAACTTCACGACCTAAAAATAGGCCAATAACGATGCGTTCTGAGACTAGTAGTGCAAAAAATTTTATTATTCCTTGGTGAAAAATCTGATAATTATTGGAACCCACCGTATCCTGTAGACCTCATGAATTTACATCTTTATGAAAATATAATTATAACTAAAGCATATCAAATAAACAACCGTATCACGTTTATATTCGAAATACCTCTTGTGATTAAAAATCAAAATTTCCAATTGATACAATTGACACCTTTTCCAATTTACATTAATGAACGAAAATATCGAATGATTATACCTGCCTACAATACTGTTCTTCTAGGTAATCCCGAGTCAGTACCTATTGAATATGATCACTGCAATTTAGTCAGTGTAAATGATTACTTTTGTTATCAGAAAAATCATATCAAAATACCGAATGACAAGTTGTATGAAACCCAATTATTATCATTCAATCTAAATCAAACATGTATACCCTACATTTTCGAACTCACTAAAATAAAAATATCCCAAGTTGATATATCAACGTGGTTAGTAACTACCCCATCTGAATTATTGATTGATATTAATTGTATTAATAAAAATTATAAAAAAATTATTAAATTTTCAAACGCCATTCATTTAACACCGGATTGTTCGGTCTTATTAAATAACGATGCATTACTGTTTAATATGAAAAGTACTTCTAATAAAAATTAAAACTTTGCAAACCCCTAATATAAATAAACTCAATATAAATGGTACTTTTTCATATAATATTTCTAAGTTAG
The DNA here is from genome assembly GCA_940337035.1 of Agriotes lineatus. Taxonomy (NCBI): domain Eukaryota; kingdom Metazoa; phylum Arthropoda; class Insecta; order Coleoptera; family Elateridae; genus Agriotes; species Agriotes lineatus. The sequence goes on along the minus strand of CALNHX010001878.1, from coordinate 58,918 downwards.
ACCTAGTTTCTACTAATACTCAACAGTTGGTGCATAATCAATTACTCTTAAACACGCAAGAAAGTATATTGGCAGCTAAAACCACTGATAACAGACATTCCTATATATCTATAGCTTCAATCTTAATTGTAATTGTTGTTGTAATATTAATTGTCGTAATTATAGCATATGTATATTGTAAACGACTCTCTCTGAAAGATAAATTTATTCAATATATTTACAAAACATGTATAGATACACCATTAGAATTAGCTCAAGCTAAAATTAAATATATTTTAAAATATAAATAGTAATTTATTTATAAATAGTAATTTATTATACAAGACGATAAAGTTAAATTTTATCCACGAGTGAATCGTTTAACGTCGAGACGAAGTCGAGACGTTAATGATTCAAGAGTGGATAGAAATAACTTTATCGTCGTGTATAATACAATATTTTTTTCTATAGCAAGAACAGTCAATCACATTTCAAAATGTCAGTAGCTAGATTGGGTTGCTACGATAATACGAAGCTGTCATATTTAATTTAAACAAAAGTTAGAAAATTAAATTACTTTATCTATCCTTGATGTTAAAGTGCTACTTTATCTACCCTTGCTGTTAAAGTAAAACTTGACCTTTTGTTTTGAGTTGATAAAAGCACACTTTAACATGTGCTATAGAAAAAATATAATAAACTGTCTTATAAGGGAGGAGTCATGTATGTATCATATCGATTATCAATTGCACTTTGAATGTTATTGTAATAGTCATGCATGTGTCTCATTTATTATCAATTGTACTTTGTATGTTATCTTGACTGATAAGTTCTTATATATAAACTTGCTCATACTGATTATATTTAGTATTAGGTCATGATTTGTTGCTGAACGTTATTATATTCGTGTATCTCTGTAACTCCTATGTTTGAAACATCATAGTAAAATAAAAGTTTGTTTTAAATTTGTCTCTTATAACAAACGAAACTCGCGCGGACTGAAGCTCCGCAGCTATTTTTAAATTAAATTAGCGAAGGGGATGTCTTTGTTTGGATGTGCTCCTCCCGTGTAGCTGCTTGACTGGAACCACTTCAATGTTAGTACGTGGCAATTGAATGCTGTTGTTTGTGTTATAGAGCCACTTTCGGACTAAGAGTGTTAGGCCATTTTGCTTCATTAATCACTTAAGCCTTCAGAGCAGTCCTGACTGTACTTTAAATCCTTTTTAGGTATTTTTCATCGCATAATATAGCAATAATGATTTTGTACGCCCCTGGTGGCGTTGCCTCTAATTCGTATCATTTTGGGCATCCCTTCTCGCAACCGTAGGCTTCCGCAGTTAAAAACGCCTCGAGTGGCGAACATTTTAAAATTCAGCCTGCGAGAGCGACAAGGACAGCTTGCTTATTTTTCGCCGGTAAGCGAGGAAACGTCTGGCGTCTGTCTTCGCGCGCGATGCCCTGATTGGACGGCAAAGCGACAGTTGGCAGATGTTGGCTTCACGAGCAGTCGGCAATGTGACGCGGGCTAGTCAAGTGGTGGTACACGATGTAGAAACCCGTCGCGAATCCTTGTAGGAAGTCAGACTATATGTGGGTTAGTCATAACCAATTTTTCCGCGGTCATTTGAACGTGGGATTCGATTTCTGAAACTTTCCCAAACAATGGTTTCGTCGCTTAACGCGTGATGGTCAAGGTGACCCGACACGCTATTCGCTCTTCATAAGCGGACTCCAGAGGGACTACGTAGTTTTCCGATTCATGTCATGTGTGCACAGGTGCAAGCCAGTCATAGACACTGCGGAGGAGTCACCGTCGCTGCAGGCTAAGCCGATGGACAGGTACCAGTTGTGTAATAAGTTAGTTGTGTTTGCATGATCCTTTTGCCAAATTACGTAATGACGCCAGAGTACTCTGTTTGAAATATCACGCTGTCAGTTAACATTTTGTGTCGATCGCCTACCGTGTTCGGATGCTTCATTCATTAACAATACCAGAGTACACTCTGTGCAAAAATTCTCGTTAAATGTGGACATTTTTGTGTTGCAAAGCGACGTGTATTGCTGTAAATAAATCAATAACCATAGGGTACCCCCTAACTAAAAATTATCGTTGTATGCGAACGAATTAAGCTGCGAGGCGGCCGTATTTCTGTAGGACAGGGCGTTCTGGTGACTCGAGCTCAAGTTCAGGTTTTACACTCGCGTGTCATGCCCGTTGGGGCCTAGATCGACATTTCACATTACTCAGCCTGGAATTGGTGTTCGGCTCAACTGCGCTCCGCTAGCTGTAGCTAAAGAGCTTCCACCAGCTTATCGTACCCTAGAAACCAACCCTACGTGCCGTCTTACATGCCGTATGACTTTGTACCCCGTGTAAGTTATCTGTTCGGTCACGGATAATGGCCCAATATATGTATTAACCATATTGTCTTGTTCTTTGCCTCTTTGGGGTTTGTTCTGTTTGCTTACAGGGTGACTGTGTCACTGTGTTACGACCATTGTAAGGCGAGGCCAGGACGTGGCTGATAAGCACTCCAGGTAGGTGTCTGTGACTGTCGCTGCATCGCATTTTCCCGAAATAGTTATTTGGGTATTTTCCCGGAATAGATACTTGATCATTCTTCGAAATAGTTATTCGAGTACTTTTCGTCCCGTTTAACCGTCCAGGTCCGGATATACGTGGGAATTTCGAGTTGGATCTGGTGGCGCCCATTTCCATCTTCCTGAGCCTTTAGCCTGTTTTAACGATTTCTCAGGGTGAGCGTGCCCCATTTTCTGGATTTGTTTAGCATTCGATACTCGCCCATCCGCGGGTGTCGTAAGATCCATTTAATACCGTAACAAGAGTCCGCAGCGTGTATTGCTGCGTTTGAATTTACGGACTGAGAGTCCGCAGTGTGTACTGGTGCGCGTGAATTTCCGGTGTCACATATCATTTGTATTACAAGTGATAAAATTTCTAACTTTTGTGTTTATTTAAGGTGCTTTTTTTATTGTACAGAATGTACTCGTATGAGAAAGAACAGGAACGATTACAAAAGTTGATGGGAGAATGTTTAACAGAAGATGAACCTTACCAAGCTGTTGTGCAGTATGATCATCAATCAGATGAAGACGAAAAGGAGCAAATAGGAGGAAATAGATGATCACAGTAGCGATAGTGAGCAGGATTGTTAGGGCATTTTGATATTTCTCAGTAATTCTAGCAACGACCTAAGCTTTCCGAGCAGTCTTGGTACCAAACTGTTGAGTGCGCTTGTGTTTCGAATTCAGTTTAGACATAGTTCATCGCGTAATATAGCAATAATGATTTTGTACACCCTTTAGCATCTTTGCCCCTATTTGGTAACATTTTGGGCACCCCTTGTAATACTGTTTCCTGCAGGTGTCCGTCTGGATTTCGTTTGCAGCGTTGGTTTTCAGGCTAGTTAAAATTCAGCCTATGGGTGCGACAACCATGGCTATTGCTTGCTTCGCGGCGAACGATCGCGTCTGACGTATTCTACGCTGTGATTGGTTGAAGCGATTCTCGTCGAGCCCAGATGCACGCTTGTCTCGGGGCAGTTACAAGGGAGACGTCGTTTAGTTAGGTTGTGTTGTGGCAGTCCTTTTTTACTTCCTTTTACAATAAAGGAGGTATTGGATTCACCCCAAAAATTCGAAATTGAGTTTTCAACAGATCTTCACGTTTTAGAGTCCCCTGAACCCGAAAAACATATTTTTTTTCATTGGTCTGTCTGTCTGTGAACAGAATATCTCAAAAACGAAGAGGTATGGCGTTGAAACTTCATATATAAGCTTTGTGTACTATGTAGATGAGACAGCAAGTTTTTGAAGAAAATCGCAGAACTGGAAGTAGGTGTTTACTCTTGTGATTTTTCAGTTTTTTTCGATTTTTTCAAAAACGGCTCTAACGATATTTTTAAAACTTTACATTTTTAATGTGTATTGATTTTCCAGTTTACTTGTAAAGTGGGTTTCTTTTGTTTTTTTTCAATTTTTTTATTAACTCCTATTTTAAACAAACACCCGGTATTAAATTACATTTTTGAATTCACCTTAAAATTCTAGAGAAAATTTGTCTCTTCAACTAACTCTCTATTTTGTACCGTTTTTGTAGAATATCTAATTTTTGAAAACTTTTGACAAATAGTTAAAAATTAAAAATGAAATTTTTGACTAATTATAAGATCACTGTAAAATGAAGTTGTGTGAGTGTATCACACCAGATATTTTTTACGTGCCGTTGCGGGGGTGCAGTGCTTATGTTGGCTTGTGAAGCCGATTCGTCCGCCGTTGTCAATTAGACGGGATTCCGTTCTCTGTATTCGCTCATACAGCGGTTACGCTGACAGCTGTTTGAATGACCCAGGGAGGTCAACACAAAATTCGCTCTGAAAAGGAGATCCATTAGGACAAGTAGCCTCTTCCAATCTCGCTATAGCCACATTAGGTGCAAGGTGCCTGTCCGACAAGTGTTTTGAATGCTTCCTCGACCGCTATCGGCCGAGCTAACAAGGTAACGATCTGTAATAACATTTGTGCTGCCAGCCAGTTTCAATTATACCGCAGTCATTCCTCAAATTTGCTTGTAAAATAGTGCAGTGCAACGTACACTCTGACTAAAATTCACTGTTGCGTAATAACATTTGTGCTGCCAGCCAGTTTCATTTATATCGCATTTATTACTCAAATTTGCTTGTAAAATAGTGCAGTGCAACGTACACTCTGATTAAAATTCACTGTTGCGTAATAACATTTGTGCTGCCAGCCAGTTTCAATTATACCGCAGTCATTCCTCAAATTTGCTTGTAAAATAGTGCAGTGCAACGTACACTCTGACTAAAATTCACTGTTGCGTAACAACATTTGTGCTGCCAGCCAGTTTCATTTATATCGCATTTATTACTCAAATTTGCTTGTAAAATAGTGCAGTGCAACGTACACTCTGATTAAAATTCACTGTTGCGTAATAACATTTGTGCTGCCAGCCAGTTTCAATTATATCGCATTCTTTACTCAAATTTGCTTGTAAAATAGTGCAGTGCAACGTACACTCTGACTAAAATTCACTGTTGCGTAATAACATTTGTGCTGCAGGCCAATTTCAATTATATCGCAGTCATTGCTCAAATTTGCTTGTAAAATAGTGCAGTGCAACGTACACTCTGACTAAAATTCACTGTTGCGTAATAACATTTGTGCTGCCAGCCAGTTTCATTTATATCGCATTTATTACTCAAATTTGCTTGTAAAATAGTGCAGTGCAACGTACACTCTGATTAAAATTCACTGTTGCGTAATAACATTTGTGCTGCCAGCCAGTTTCAATTATACCGCAGTCATTCCTCAAATTTGCTTGTAAAATAGTGCAGTGCAACGTACACTCTGACTAAAATTCACTGTTGCGTAACAACATTTGTGCTGCCAGCCAGTTTCATTTATATCGCATTTATTACTCAAATTTGCTTGTAAAATAGTGCAGTGCAACGTACACTCTGATTAAAATTCACTGTTGCGTAATAACATTTGTGCTGCCAGCCAGTTTCAATTATATCGCATTCTTTACTCAAATTTGCTTGTAAAATAGTGCAGTGCAACGTACACTCTGACTAAAATTCACTGTTGCGTAATAACATTTGTGCTGCAGGCCAATTTCAATTATATCGCAGTCATTGCTCAAATTTGCTTGTAAAATAGTGCAGTGCAACGTACACTCTGATTAAAATTCACTGTTGCGTAAAAACAATTGTGCTGCCAGCCAGTTTCAATTATATCGCATTCATTGCTCAAATTTGGTTGTAAAATAGTGCAGTGCAACGTACACTCTGACTAAAATTCACTGTTGCGTAATAACATTTGTGCTGCCAACCAATTTCAATTATATCGCATTCATTGCTCAAATTTGCTTGTAAAATAGTGCAGTGCAACGTACACTCTGATTAAAATTCACTGTTGCGTAATAACATTTGTGCTGCCAGCCAGTTTCAATTATATCGCATTCATTACTCAAATTTGCTTGTAAAATAGTGCAATGCAACGTACACCCTGACTAAAAATTCACTGTTGTGTAGTAACCTTGGCGCTGCCAGCTAGCTTTAATTATGTCGCATACATTGTCCAAATCTACAATTGTGTATTAACAGTTTGTACCGCCAGGCGGCTTTGTGTGTTGTAATATAGGGCGTTCGGGTGACCCGGGCCCAAATTCAGGCTTTGCTCTCATGCGTCACGGCGTCACGCCGTTGGGCTTAAGCCTACGTTTACTCTTTATTTCCAGCCTGGATCTGGCGTCTTATTCTTTTCTCTGTTGCGTCTTGTACATGTCTGTTACAGGGTGACTGTGTCACTGTGCTGCGACAACTGTGAGGTGAGGCCCGGACGCGGCGGATAAGCGTTCCAGGTGGGTGTTTGAGCCTGGCGCGGCACCGTGGCTCCCGAAATAGTTATCTGAGTATTTCCCGAAATAGCTATTTAAATATTTTCCCGAAATAGTTATTTGAGTATTTTTCTGAAATAGTAATTTGAGTACTTCTCGCCCCGTTTGACTCACCAGGTCCGGTTGAACGTGGGAATCTCGATGTTGGATCTGGTGGCGCCCTTTCTTTAACAATAACCTGCATATAACACGACACGCTTGCCCTGTGGCGTACCGTCTTGAACCACGTCCATCTCCCTGAGCGCATTCGAGCCGAGGCCTTTAGCCTGTTTTAACGATTTCTCAGGGTGAGCGTGCCCCATTTCCCGGATTTGTTTAGCATCCGATACTCGCCTATCCGTGAGTGTCGTAAGTTCAATTTAATACCGTAACAGGATGTTTCAGAGGAACAATATGAAGAAGTTTCTCAAGGCCCTTATTTTTTAGGGAAATATGCTACGTCAAGATGTTCCTAGAAAAAATGTGAGAACAAGATCAGAAAATATTATCAAGCATTAACCGGGACCGAAGGAAATCTCAAAAAATCCCAGATCTATTTTAGAAATCTGGCAACATTTTATTGATATGGATATGCTTCGTAGAGTTGTGGAATATACCAATCAACATATTTCAAGTGTACAAGGTAACTACAGTAGAGACAGAGACGCTGAACTTACAGACATTAGTGAAATTCAAGCCCTTATTGGAATACTGTATTTAGCTGGAATACTAAAATCAGGTCGCCTGAATACTGAAGAGTTATGGAATACTAATGGGACTGGGGTAGAGCTCTTTCGTTTGACAATGGGAAAAAACAGGTTCGCGTTTCTTCTACATTTACAGTTCGATGATTTGGAGACCCAATTGGAAAGAAAACACACTGATAAACTTGCACCCATTAGAGATCTTTTAGACGCATTTGTTCATAAATGCGTAACTGCCTACACACCCTTCGAAAACGTTACGGTAGACGAGAAGTTGGAAGCATTTAGAGGCAGGTGTAGTTTTCGGCAGTATATGCCAAATAAGCCAAATAAGTACGTCATCAAAATATTTGCGCTTGCAGATTCGAAAACATTTTATACCATGACCTTAGAAGTATACCTTGGGAAGCAACCTGATGGACCTAATGCTATAGATAATTCCACAATGGCCATCCTTCAAAGAATGTGCAAATATATAAAAGGGACACAGAAACGTTACGTGTGATAGTTGGTTCACTAGTATTAACCTGGTCAAGAATCTTCTTCACGAGTACAAACTCACACTTTTGGGAACTACAAAAAAAAAATAAGCGAGAGTTGCCTTTAGAATTTTCTCGCCCTGTTCGTTGGCCTATTAGGCCAGTCATTTAACATCGTAGGTCGCAAAAAATTGCACTGCGCTGATTTTTTGGTATGTTGTAAGGATAGATACCAATAGTGTAAAACCAAGTTTGCAGCTTCGAAAGACCTGTGCTAACTGCGTGGTGCTCGAAAAACCTTTTTTTTTTGGACTTTTTTCAGTTTTTGGCTTATTACTTCTAAAAACTGTATCCTACGAAAAAAGTCGTTCTGTATACTTTTAAAGTAGACAAAATTTTTTACAATTTGAGTGTGACAGGAGCTTTATAGGTCAAATACGTCCAGAGATACAGCGCTTCAAAGATTGGCTATTTTTTTCAAAAAGTTCGAAATTGTAGTTTTAGCCACCTTCCGAGCAGAATATCTGTTAAAATGCTCATCCTACGAGGAAAGTCATGGGAAATAAAGTTGTAGAGCAGTTACTTAGCTTTAATTTAAGTATAAGTGTAACCCTATAGGTCCAATAGTTCACTTGTTATCAGGAAAAAACTAAAAATTAAGGAAAACGGATTTTTCAAGAAATGGAGCTCCTGTTATTAATATTGCACAGTTACCTATAGAATGTTACAAAAATGACATTACAGTACGCAACTCATTGTTCTTGGTGAAACGGCCGTGTCCCGATCAAATTGTTCGAACTGTTACTTTTCAATCAACTGTTACTTTTCAATCCTTAATGGATTGGGCTCCAGCATACAAAATGTTTTCTTCCAAAAAAGTGGTAGGGGTGGAACCGGTTGTGAGCAGTTCTCTTCAACATCATTCATTCGAGGAGAGCTCTCATTACCCCCTGGGATAGAGTTGTTTCTTCACGCCTTCATTGGTTGCGACACCACCTCTGCCCTTTTCTGGCAAGGGAAAACGAAGATGTTAGGCGTCCTTTCAAAACAGCCAGACCTTCTTGACGCGGCTACCACGTTTCTCAACCATGACGCCACTCATGAGGAAATAGCCTCTGCTGGCAATAAATGTCTCCTGGCGCTGTATGGTGAGGGAGAAGACGACTCTCTCCACGCCCTGCGTTACGGGATATTTGTCCGATCTGCTTCCAACGCCAAAGTCCACCTCTCTCGTCTGCCCCCAACCGAAGAGGCTGGTGCCCAACATTCCTACAGAACCTACCACCAGGTGCAGAAGTGGTTAGGAGTAGATAAAAAGCCCACCAACTGGGGGTGGACATGGAACCAGCAGGGACTGACACCGGTGACCTCAACCAAGGAACCAGCGCCGCTAACCCTGCTGAAATTCATGTCATGCAGATGCCAGAAATCGTGCAGAGGAGGGAGCTGCTCCTGCCAGAGAGCAGGGCTGAAATGCTCTGCTCTCTGCAAAGTTTGTCAGGGGAAGACCTGCCTGAATACTCCTCCCTTAGCCATGGCTGAGTCGGATGAAGAAGACGACGTCGACGACGTTTTACCACTAGTATCTAGTAGTAGATCTAATCCGACATTAGAGGAGTCTCCGGAGCCCCAAGAAAAGCCGTCTGACGAACCTGGGCCTTCCAAACGAACACGACTGTCTCGTTAAGTGCGTAAATGTAAGCCTAATATTACATACCTACTTCTTTCTTGTAATTTATTATAAAATTGAGCTGAGGTCCCGCTATCACTTCACGTTCAGCATTTCACGTCCCAGGTCCCCCAAACTATCAAAATAATTTTTATACAATTTTGATAACTTTATACCTTATTATTAACTGTACTCAGTTTAATTTTGCATGATATAAACCATTTTCCACTGAGTTATGTCTTTATTATCCTTTACAAAAATTCTGCAGTTCGTCAGGCTATATTTCTTTAAAAATCAGTTTTCCTTAATTTTTCGTTTTTTCCTGATAACAAGGGAACTATTGGTTCTACAGGGTTACGCTTGTGCTTAAATTAAAGTTAAATAACTGCTATATAATTTCATTTCCTCGTAGGATGGGTATTTTAACCGATACTCTACTCGGAAGACGGCTAAAACTACAATTTTTGAAGTGCTGTATCTCGGGACGTATTGGACTTACGAAGCTGCTGTAACGCTCAAATTGTAGCAAATGTTGGCGGGCACTGTATATAACAATAAATCAAATTTATAAATGTAATGTCATTTTTGTAACATTCTATAGGTAACTGTGCAATATTAATAACAGGAGCTCCATTTCTTTTCCTTAATTTTTAGTTTTTTCCTGATAACAAGTGAACTATTGGACCTATAGGGTTACACTTATACTTAAATTAAAGCTAAGTAACTGCTCTACAACTTTATTTCCAATGACTTTCCCCGTAGGATGAGCATTTTAACCGATATTCTGCTCGGAAAGTGGCTAAAACTACAATTTCGAACTTTTTGAAAAAAAAAATAGCCAATCTTTGAAGCGCTGTATCTCTGGACGTATTCGACCTATAAAGCTCCTGTCACACTCAAATTTTGTCTACTTTAAAAGTGTACAGGACGACTTTTGTCGTAGGATCCAGCTTTTAGAAGTAATATGGCCAAAAACTGAAAAAAGTAAAAAAAAACAAGGTTTTTCGAGCACCACGCAGTTAGCACAGGTCTTTCGAAGCTGCAAACTTGGTTTTACACTATTGGTATCAATCCTTACAACATACCAAAAAATCAGCGCAGTGCAATTTTTTGCGACCTAACGCGATTTTTGTGTCTACGGTGACTGGCCTATATTGGTTCCAGCTTTTTTGGGTTTCAAAAAGATATGATTTTAGTATCATACGTACCGAAACGATACAAAAATGTGTTGTTGGTGTCAAATTTACACCACGATGTTAACGTAGATCGCAACATTGGAAAACCAGAAATAATTTTAGACTACAACGTTACGAACGGTGCCGTTGATACAGGGGATAAATTGTGCGCAGCATATAATTGTGCTCGAAATACCAGAAGATGGCCCATGGTTGTCCTTTATGCAATGTTAAATGTTGCTGGAATTAATTCCATGGTCTTGTATTTTTCAAATAATACAGACATCAAAATACTCCGAAGAATGTATCTTCGTAACTTATCATTTATTCTTATTGAAAGCCACCTTAGAACAAGAGCGCAAATACAAAACCTTCCAAGAACTATGAAGGACAGAATAAGGGAAATTACTGGAGAAGAATTGCCAGGACCAACTCAGAAAAATGTGGCTACTGTTAGGGGGCGTTGTGGGTACTGTGACCGCAAAAAAACGACCTACAAAATATTCTGCAAGAAGTGTGCAAAATTTATGTGTGGACAACATGCTCTACACATTTTTCCCGAATGCTATGCAACAAACATTGATTCTCATTATTTTTTTTTATATTACTGTAATAGATACACTGCCCTAGCGGTATTATGGAAATGTATTGTTAAACGAGTCATTAAATATATCTTTCAAAATATATGTTATTTTTATTATTGGTTATACTTTTCAGTTATAAACTCATTACGCGGACCACTAGTTCACAGCGAGTTCCCGTGTTTCAAAATTGAGCGCGGGTCCTGGAAGATTAATGGATTTAAATAAAGATCGAACCTAAATAATATGCCATTAACAATATCGTTTATTCTATTTTTTACTATACAGGGATTTGTCATTTTGTTTAACTTAAAAAACCAAATTTAATTATTTGGTTAATTTTTTCGATCAATAGAAGGATCTACTCGGATTCGACCATTGGTAAAGCAATAACCTGTGGGCGGACTAAAACTGAAGCAATTGTAAATGGTGTACTTGGATAATTTTCTTTAAACATAATCAAAAAAGATTTAAGCAGTGTTCCATACGTTGGGGTGTCTACAGATGCAAGCAACCGTGGATCTATCAAGGTGTTTCCCATACTCCTGCAATACTTTGACGTTCCTAAAGGATTGCAGATAAAAGTGGCTGAGATAAAAAATACTGACAATAAAAAACTGCTGCAACAGTGTCGGAGTTAGTACTTAATGTATTAAAAGAATTGCAGATTACAGAAAAATGCGTTGCCTTTTCAGGGGATAATTTCAACACAAATTTCAGGGGTGGGGGGGGGGGGGGGGGGTTAAAAGGCAGGGACAAAATAATGTTTTTAGCTTACTTAAAAAAGAAATTAATCAAAAATTGGTTGGTATTGGTTGTCCAGCACACTTGTTAAGTAATGCGGTTCATAACTGTTGCGATTCGCTTCCTTTTGTAGACTTAGAAGGTATTGTTTTTAAATTATTTAATTACTTTAATATTTATACAGTAAGAGTGTCAACTCTAAAAGAATTTTGCGATTTTGTGGGTACCAAATATGAGCAGCTTTTGTGTCATTCTAAAAGTAGATGGTTGTCCTTATTTCTCGCAATAGAAAACTTTTTAAAGATGTTTGAGCCCTTGAAATCATATTTTCTTTCAGAGGCTAACCCTCTATTTTTATTAAAATCTTTTTTCGAAAATAGATTCTCTAAACCATATCCATATTTCATCCATTCGTTGATGTCTGTCATAATAATATAGAAAAAATGGAGAAACAAGATAACTCCATTTTTGAAATCATGAAAATTCTAGAATCCTTTATCTAATAGACGTGTCTGTCCGGGACGCTGTTTTGTCTGTCTGGGACGCTGTTTCAGCAGCCAAACCGTAAGAGATAGAGAAAAAAGTTATTAAAGTTATATGTTTGGAATGGTCATGTCAGGTCAGGAACCGAATTTCAGTCTCTAACACTAATTATGATCTTAATTATAATCCTAACTTTTTAGGTTAGATTCTAGGCAAATTTTATCAAGGCGCATGCGACTGGTAGTTTGCTATCAACAATGACGTCATATACGTACGTGTGGTGAATACGCGTTCTATTTGCAAAACGGTCTTTTTTGTTTTATTAAATGAGACATTTGTCTCACTGGACTGCTAGTTAGTAATTAATACTCTTAATGAACGTCCTGAATAAGGCCAGGATCCCAGTAGGAGATTTGCGTCACATTGCCCATGATTGTGATCTTCGAGCTTTCCAAGGAACACCAGCTGACTTATATGAAGTAACAGCTGACGCAGTTAGATGGCTTGAGGAATTAGATATCCCTCTATGATGTGTCGAGTATCAAAATATACGATAACCATAGGCACATGATATAGTATATATACATATACTTTGTTTTTCTTTTTCTTTTTCTTTTATTTATACAACCTTATTCTTTTATGTTTGGTATTTGTGTATGGTTTTAAGTTTGACATGTTGCCTGCACACTCTGTGTTTGATATGTGTTACGTCCTGTGAACCATACGATAATAATAATAATAATACTCTTAATGAAAAACTGCAGCAAAAATGTATTCCCTTTAAGGTTCAAGACATACTGAAAAAATGAGTGATGAAGGGGGGGTTCGCACAAGAAAATCAAGTTTTCAGAAATAATATTTTTCAATGCTATGAAAAAACCATAACTTACTTAAATCGTTGGCTGGAACCTTTCCAAGAATTTTCCTGTTTTAAATGGGTAAGTTTCGAAAATCTTGATAATCTGATCTGGGAAAAGTTATTTCACCATATATTTCTTATATGATTGAAAAGGGTGTGGATGTAGACGATACTAAAATTTTTGATGAAATGTCTTTAAAAAAAATTAAAGAAAAGAAATCAGAAATTCAACATCTATCCGCACACAAAAAATGGTTGGTGTTTTTTGAAAACTGTCTATCTGAAGAACAATATTCAGAACTTTTGAAGGTTTGTCTATTTTTTTGCTATAACAGCACATAATGCAAATGTGGAACGAGTTTTTCACTAATTACAGCTCAGTGGTCTAAAGAACGAAACAGACTTTTGCTGGACTCTGTAAAACATATTATCATGACGCACTTTAATTTTGCAATGACTTGTGGCGAGTTTTATGAATTTATGTCACTACGTGAAAATTCAGATATTTTAAAAGAAGTACAAAGAAAGACGAAGTATACCTAGGTTACATATTAAACTTAATAATCGTAGATGTCATTATTTGTATAATATATGGTAAAAAATTACAATACAATTTATATAAAAAAATAAATATCGTTTTTCATTTGCTGCGCCTCCAAAGAAGAATGTCCGGACTTTGTCCAGAATTTAGGGTCTCTTTGCCCTGAAAAATATTCTAGATAGATGGTAACCCTAACTTTACTGGGAGTTTAAACTGTAGGTTATTTCGTTAGTATATTATAAACCGTTTCGCACTGCTGTTTACCGTGTCACCGTTTGCGTTGGTAGCGTTATCGACAAAACAGTGGCGTCGCGCTAGTATTGCGAACTCGCCACTGCGGGGGGGGGGGGGGGGTGCCTCTCTCCTTGCTCTAAAACTACCAAGGCATATCTACGCGACGCTTATCTACGCGACGCTCAAACCTCAAAAAATATGGCAACACTTGTAAGCAGAGCTGGGCAGTACTCGAGTACAAGTACTCAAATACTGTACTCTAAGTACAATTCGGGTACTCTGTACCCGGTAACCGGTACAATTTTCAATAAAGTAATCGGTATTCGTACCCGTTATCACATCGGGTAGAAGTATCCGATACCCGCGAGTATATTTGTCCGAGTACTTTAATACCCAACGCGTAAGCACAAGTGCGCCATACAAGTCTGGACTTGGCTGTGTTTGTCGGTGTCGCCAGTGTCTGTACGAGAAGGCGAAGCGACCGACAACGCTCTAACCCTCCAACGATTGAAATACAACACGTTATCATACCTAACCCTATAAGCTGCCGCTACAATGGTTTTCTTGAATACTTGAGCACTCGAGGTAAGGGGCGTATGAATATTATATTATTATTTATCATAAATTGTTGTTAGTTGTAAAGGAGTGTACTTAAAGAATTTCAAATTGGGTTTGTTATGATTATGTACATGATTTTTATGAATTTTTTAATATTCGGGGAATATTATCGAATTGCCCACGCAAATCTAGGATAAATAGTTAGCGGTTTGTGCGAGAAAACACCAGGACCGTGGCTCGCTACAGTAAGTAGGTACATAAATGCGTCGAATAGTATGCTTTAATTTGTTGCCGCTCTTTAAATGTTTAAGTGAAAAGCATTCATTTCTATTAAAACTATACGACAAATAAAGAATAATATAAGTATAATCTATAAACATGTTAACAATTTTTTTTTTCGTTTTGTCTTCTGTCTGTTACTTGACGCGATTACTTGAGTACTTGAGTTATCGATTTGACATTTGGTACACAGGGAGTAATCCATAGGGCAACGCGCCGAATTGTTTTTGAGCAAAATTGGTTCAGGGGATGGGGATGCAATAGGAGTTTAAATGGTAGAAAAAAATCATTTTTCCCTAAGAAAATCCAGTAAAATGTTTTTTACGGGCTTTTGAGTAAGTATAAAGTTTATGAATTTATATCTATTTGATATTTATCTTCAAAATTAGACCTAGGGTTGAAAATGGGAGAAGGTATAAATTTTAAATGTAGTAAAAAGTCAATATGTTGTTTTAGGGGTTTTCGGGTATGTAGATTTTAATTTTAAAGCTTATTTGATTCTTATGTGAAAAAGGAAGGGCTGAAAGTCCAATATTTCGTAAAAATCGAGTAAAACGTCGTCTTATAGATTTTTGCACATACAAACTTCAATTTTACTTCATTTTCATTTCATATTTTAATACGAAATAAGAAAATCGTGCAACAAGTTTAAGAATAGGATATTTTTGTTTAGCCCGGACCTGGAACGTCTTGTATTTTTTTTAAACGTATGGAACTTTCAAAGATAGCACTTGGGTGGGGTTCTAAGTTTCGAAAAGATACCTTTGCAAAATTAGCATGAACCTTTATTTATAGCGCGCCATGGAAACTTCCGCGTTGGCTTCTTCGAGTGATGAAGACCGAGATCCATACCATAATTCTTCAAAAAGCGATGTGGATTATATTTCTGATATTCCTCAGGTTAAAAAGTTGTCATTATCAAGAAAAATAACAAGACTATTTAAAAAATTCCAAGCCATCGGCGTCGTCGACCCTAATGGAAATTGAAAGCATCCATTCCAAGGTTTCGAAAAGAGATGCAGGCATAGTTGCTGAACTAAATGCTCCCGCATCTTCATCCACTACCACTGCAACAATAAGTCATATCGAAAAGTGCAAAAACAGTCCGATGCTTGGTTGAAAAGTGTGATGACAAAATGCATGTCGAATTTCTGTGCCAATTATGTGTCCCTTAAAAAAATATCAATGGTTCTGTTGAAAGCATGACAAGTTTCGTGAAACACCTAAAAAGGGTGCATGGAGACAGATCGTATAATGATTATGTAAAACACAAAAAGAGAATGAAAACTAGAAAAGGTAAGGCAAAAAGTGACTCCAAGCCGGATGCTAGCACTACCAGGGCCAGCCCGCATAATCGGAATTCGCCGACACATTAGCCGCTCGGAACAATTCGGATGCTGCGAATCAAAGTCTCGTAAAGTACCGACGTATTAGACCAATGCATCGGCGATTTACGTTTTAAGTATTTCTTTTCCCTGTAAATCAGATTGCTTTAACTAGTTTCTTGGGTGTGATAAACAGTTATTTAAAGTAAATATAAATATACGAGTATTAAAGCTAAATGGATCCAAAAACATTACCAAATATATGTTATAAAAATCTGGTGTGATACACTCACACAACTTCCTTTTACAGTGATCTTATAATTAGTCAAAAATTTAATTTTTAATTTTTAAGCATTTGTAAAAAATTTTCAAAAATTACGAATTCTACAAAAACGGTACAAAATAGAGCGTTAGTTGAAGAGACAAATTTTCTCTAAAATCTTAAGCAGAATTCAAAAATGTAATAATATACCGGGTGTTCCATTTAAAATAGGAGTTAATAAAAAAAATAGAAAAAAAAACAAAAGAAACCCACTTTAGAAGTTTTCAACTGGAAAATCATCTATCTCACGTCAATGCACATTAAAAATGTAATAAAAATGTAAAGTTTGAAAAAAATCGTTAGAGCCGTTTTTGAAAAAATCGAAAAAAACTGAAAAATCACAAGAGTAAACACCTACTTCCGGTTATGCGATTTTCTTCAAAAGCTTGCTGTCTCATCTACATAGTACACAAAACTTATATATGAAGTTTCAACGCCATACCTCTTTTCGTTTTTGAGATATTCTGTTCACAGACAGACACACAGACACACAGACCAATGAAAAAAAATATGTTTTTTGGGATCAGGGGACTCTAAAAAGTGAAGATCTGTTGAAAACTCAATTTCGAATTTTTGGGGTGAATCCAATACTTCCTTTATCGTAAAAGGAAGTAAAAATACATCCTCTAGTACGATTAGGTTACAAATAAGTGATAAAGACGAATTTGAGGTATGTTCATTTTTATTATTTTTAGGTAATGTTTCTGTTATATTCGCGCCACGCCGCAACGTTTTGTGTACTGTGAGCATAAATGACGCAATATGTTTTCAGAATGTTTTGTCGCAAAAGTTTCAGTTTGAGACTAACAGTTAAGGTGTTAACGTCATTGATACAAAAAATTCTATTTCGTGTTACGGTTGAATGTTAAAAAGAACCTTAAATTCACCGGACATTAATTTGTTTGTTACAGAAATGGTTGACTGAATTAGAAAGTGTTAGAAAAGAAACTTGGAGAGTTTCAAAAACCTTTAAACTTGGTACTGAAAAACTACGTATAATATTCAAAAGATTATATAACTGTCATTTTAATGTAAAACAAAAAAGCAAAAATGAAAGTTGTCGAAAAAGGACTTCTCGAAATATAGACTGTCCAGTAAAATTATCGGTAACTATAAAACGATATATTCCAGACACAAAGTTGAAAAATAATGATGTTTATATGCCAAAATGGCCGTGTATTGTGGAATTTCGGGATGAGCATAATCATAATTTAAATCCTGCTGCTGCGCTAAGAGAACGACCAGTTGCTTTCCATGTAAAGAATCGCATTATCGAACTGTCTGAGAAGGGTCACTCAGTGTCATCTGCGTATCATTCTTACATTATATCAATGATGGAGGAACATGGCGACAACTATGAAAATATTGTTTATTCCTACTAAGACCGATGTAGAATCCATATGGAAAAGCCATTTTAAAAAAAAACTATGCCGAAAGAACTGGAGAGAGTATGTTATTTCACTTAGATAGTATGCTTAGATCGTTATTAGAAAAAAAACGGCACTTGGAATCTTACTACAAGCAACGAATTTTAGATATTCTGCTAAAACGAGTGTCTAAGACGGTTATTAGTTGTTATTTGCCTGATGAAAAGGACGTGGCTGATGAAGATATAATACAACTTAATGACTTTGAATATAAGGTAAAGAGTCAGAGCGATATAAATGTCACCTACTTGGTAGATTTATTACTTTTCAAGTGTACGTGTCCACAGGGATTCACTGGTAAACACCGTAAGCAGCAGGCAGCCGCCGTAAAAAAATTAATATACATTCAGCCCTTAACACATTATCGTTAAAAGTTAAATGTAATCTTTACTAGATTGCAACCGGAAAGCAGGCAGACGAGCAGCTATTTTCGCCGATTTAAGACATTTGAATGAAGCAGAAAACTGATGAAGATGGCAATGCAGATCTAGTTTCTTCACAAAATCTTAATTCTGCTGTGAATATTGATACTGATACAGATAATAATGATGATATCATTACGTACGAAGATCATGATATTGCCCAAATGAAAGAAAATTGGAAACAACACTCAGAAAAAATTATGGGACAATCGGAAAAAAGCCCATCAATATTTTATCCTGCTATTAAAGCATATTTAAGCAATTGTGATAAATATGCGAACTCAGAGCAGACTTTGTTATCTGGTTTACATACAGCTTTCAAATACAAGGGAGTAATGTGTAAAAGGAAACGACCTCAAGCTACACGAAAAAGAGGTAATCATATATCGGTACAGCCTACATCAGTTGGTCGTAGGAAGACGACAATGAAAGGAAAGAAAGCAATGTGCAGTGGAAGAAAGTTGCATCAATTTAAAAGTACGGTTATGAAAGCACCCCATTCCTTAGCGACATGTGTTCAAAATAATGTGGGATTGGGGGGAAATAAATAAAAAAAAATACAACCACCTCATATTTTGGACTTTTCCATTTTTATTTAGTTAATAAACGTTTTTATGGATTTTTTGTTTATTTTCACTAATACCAACTTATGTATTTCTAAATCAAAAAGTTGGTACGCCGCAATAATTTTTCTGTAACTCATTGTGCCCTAATAAATATTAAGTAATAAATGTTCATCATCATAACGCATTCTTCATAGGCAGTGGGTTTTATATACCTACTGACATTCCAAAAAGTCTTAGTATGATATATAATGGGTTTACCAATAAGGGTTACCTACAATTGAAATAGAATAAAACTGAAAATATTTAAGGAAATTCAGAAATGTTTATTAAATATGAAAATATAAAACATCTCAATTATGTGTGAAACAGAACTTCGGCCAAATGACCGCCGCACGGCGCGTGAGACACTGGATTTGCTGCGAACGAAATTCGCCGGCCGTGTTATCTTTAGAAACGGCGATGTGAATTGGCCACCACGCTCGTGTGATTTGACGCCGCTACATTTTTTTTGTGGGGATACGTGAAGGGAAAGGTCTACGCTACCCATCCACAGAATATTGAACAACTTAAACTTGAAATCCAACGGGTCATCGGCGACATTCCAAGAGAAATGTGCAGGAGTCATGGTGAATTTCATCAAGCGAATTGAGGCCTGGCAAAGGAGCCGCGGCGGTCATTTGGCCGAAGTTCTGTTTCACACATAATTGAGATGTTTTATATTTTCATATTTAATAAACATTTCTGAATTTCCTTAAATATTTTCAGTTTTATTCTATTTCAATTGTAGGTAACCCTTATTGGTAAACACGTAGCCCATCCTAAGACACCCTGTATAACACGTTTGAGTTAATATTTATTAAAACAATACATTACATAACATAGGCATGTTTATGCTATTAGGTATTTCGTAAATCACCGGCGCATAAGTCTAATACGTCGGTACTTTACGAGTCTTTGATTCGCAGCACCCGAATTGTTCCGAGCGGCTAATGTGTCGGCGAATTCCGAATATGCGGCCAGCCCGGCAAGGGACGCTGAGATTTAGAGTGGGTTGTACGAAAATACGTAAACTGCAAGTTCAACTGAACCGACGTTCAAACGTGAACTTGGTTCAACGGTAAGATCGTTGTATGAACGAATTTCTTCGTGCGTTCAGCTGAACGCAGTTCAGTCGCGGTTGGCTGTCCTGCAACCCGCGCAAAACACACGAATTCTGTCATTTGACAGATTAAATGTCATTTATCGCGTGTTTTATCATCGAGTTGTGTATGTTGATGGCTAGTTATTGGTGAATTTATTTTTTTATTTGTTGGTTTTTATTGATATTGCTGATTACTGTATAATTATTTATTATTATATTATACAACTGAGGTAAGAAAACAGTATTATTTAACAAAAATAATGTACAGTTTAGTTTTATGCGTTTTTGTAGGTTAATATTACAAGTTAGGATGAATATTAAACCGAAAAGAGGCTTCAGAGTAAGGGCTCTTGATGCAGTTGGTGAGGAAGCATGCTCGAGAGATCGAATGCAAGCAAACCCATGCCAACAGCATTGTGAAGCAAGCAGCATGGGCTAAAGTGTGCATGGAATTTAATAAAAAATACTCAGAAAATTATAGGGATCCAAAAACGCTGAAAAAACAAATACGAAAATATAAAGAAGAGGTCAAAAAAGAAGTTCGCCGAAGAAAAGCGTTACTCGTATGGTACAGGGGGAGGCCCATCGAAAAATGTTGTAGACGATTCCATGGATACACAAGTCCACGAAATAATTGGTACCCAGATGACGGGCAAAGAAGGTTTATATGACGACGATTACACCGAAGAATATGATACTGAATCGGAAGAACAGTTTGTCAGTGAGAACCGTAAACATGCCATACTGTAATATTTTCAAGAAAATAATTATTTATTTTACCCGATTTTTAGAAAATACGAAAATAAATGCCAAACCTGGCAGCTCAATGTTGGTGACAGATTTAAACATAAACATAGAGGACATGGAGGTGCTGTACCAGTCCGATGGGAGCATCCAGGTGGACGATGACACTAGTGACGTCACTGATGTAAAGCCACAGCCAGCAACAAATGGTTAGCATAATACAAAGTTTTGAGTTCTCTTTTAATTTTAATTATTATTTGTAGGACAGGATATCAATGCAAATAATTGGAGAACTTATACTCCAAAAATGTTGAAAAATCCTGTAAATAAAACACTGAAACCTAAACGTAAGAGTATAGATGATTTCCAAATTAAGTATATTTCTACATATATTATAATTACAGAAGTTACTGAAACACAAAGTCCACAGCGTAACAACCCCTTAAGGTCGAAACTAGGTAAATGGGCTGCCTCTAAAGGCGAATTGGTAGAATTACAGAAGCAATGTTTCTTGGAGGAGCACAATTTAAAATGAAGCACCTCCGAGAAAAACACGACCATTTCATAATGGTTCAACAAAAGGAAGCCGATGAGAAAAGGCAGCAATCTTTAGAAGAGCATAAAATAAGAATGGAAATTTTAAATTTGAAAAAAATTACTATATTAAATACTAATTAATATGTACAATACAGAAATAAAAATAATAAGTATATATATATATCTATATATGTATGCCTGTTAAGCTGTCACCTCCGAGTCATAAATAAGGCGACCTGACCTCTGGGTTAACACGCTATTCAGATCCGTATATAAGGGTATATTTGTGAAGAGGGGAAGGTCTAGAACACATCTCTCAAAAGAGGGGTAATGTTTTCCAAACAAAATATTTCGTATATATTACGGATACATAAAATACAATGTCGCCTCCATGCTTATATGTATATATTTTGCATTTTATTAAGAAAAAACGAACGTTGTAGCTGCATTGAACAAATTAACATAAACTTTACTTGTTTTGCGTATTTATTTATGCCTGCATCGAACACGTTTTAAATTTAGACGGGAATCTCCCGAATTCTCATTCCACCTCCCGCTTTTGTGCAATGGGGATAACAAAACCAGCAATATTGATTAACAACGATAAGAGATTAATAAATAGAAAGGATCGTAAATGACTATACGTATAACATGAAGCATATGTTTATTATATTAGATTATTTTTCAAAGGACATTCTGTAAAAATGAGACGCAAGCAAAATTTGTATTTTCAGATGGTTCCAAAAAAACAGCAAGTATAACACCAAAGAACACCAAAGTATTAAAGGAAAATCGTTATTTTTTCTTAGGAAAATTATCCTAAGATGTCAAGCAAAATGTTTTACAAGTGAAATATGTTGGCAAAATGCTCTCTTTTATGAAAAATTTTCTACCGTTTTCGCAGTATTTTTTTATCTGAATACATTTCTAGGTTTTTAACACAAATTTTCAATTTTTCTTTAATAAATGTTTAAAAACACTCAAACAGCGTCGAATTATCAGCGGTTTACCTTTCAGCTTTCCAGGAAATTAATCGACTTTAGAAAACAACCACTATGAAAATTTTAAAGATTTTGTTGATAAGTTCTTACATATATTGCAGACCAATCCAATTTGATTATTTTTAATCACGTAAGTCAGTTTGACAAATCAGATCACACTTGAAGTGAAAACGACCCTAGGGTGATTTTCAATCACCATGGAAACTACCTAATTAAATTTCCTATGACAAGTTGGTGGGCACTGTAAATCTAAGTCAAATTCGACCTTAGCGGGTTAGGTTTTCCGTCAGTCTGTGTCAAAACTGACGCAAAACCTAACCCGACAACCTCGAATTTGACAGAGACTTACAGTGCCACCAACATAATATTATTATCATGAAGTGTCAAATTAATTTGTCATAAAATAGCTTATTTATTTAAGAACTTATCTTCCCGAATTCACCGCGGCCAGTGATAAATCCTTATAATTTTGAAAAATAATATTCCTCAAGTGCGTTGCCTATTTCTAGGCAAGCACTTTCGGGTTGTTATTTGTCAAAATTATATCAGGTGATTATCACTGCCCTTGGTAAATTATAGCTGAGAATTTCTAATAAAAATTCTGATTTTTTCTGGGAAAGGATTAAAATGAATTCTAAATACAGTGTGCTTTTTATTATCTGAATCGGGGGAGGCTGTGCACAGAAGAAGTAAAGTATGTCGTAAATTATGTCATAAATTACTTCAGCGTTTGAACTACTGATAAAGTGCCAAAATAATTCAAATTGTATTGCTTTATGATATTGATTAATTAAGTCAAGTATTTATAAATAATTGAATTTTTCAAATAGTATGTACCTGCCCAAATTCAGTTAATATAAAATCACACATTATAATTGAAGTCGAGAGTTTAAATTTTGTTTTTAAAGAAAATTATATCTACCCAAAACGAGAATTTTATCGAAAATACCAATTTTTGATAAAAGAAAATATAGCAATATTATGAATATTGTTTCATAATTTTCCATTCATTTGTTTATAAGGTTTTTAGTAAAAATTTATATTTTATTGTAAAAATTTACAAAAATCTATTTGATTTATTTTAAGCTTTTTTCAACAAGAAATGCCATACGCATTTAATTATAATTTTTCAAACATTTGCGGAAGATTTCAAAAATTAATAAGTAGAACAGCAATCCATGTTGCTTTCTAGAATCTTTAATCCATTTCAGAGATTTTTCAACAAAATATTTGATATTCTATTCTGCACAATGATACCAGTCGTCAAGGTATGAGTTTAATTTAAATTTTCGAATGTTTGTAATAAATTTTCGAAAAACAAAACATGAAAAATTAGACACTGTATGAAAAATTTTCAAACACTATCAAAAAATTCAAAATAACGGCAAATAGGACACTAAACTATAAATTTTTGTACTTTTAATTTTTAAGTCATTTTTTAAACCTTGGTCACTTTTTCTCAAATGGCCCTTTTGCTGGCAGGTTGCTTTTATAAAGACATTTTATTGACAATCTTGCTGCTCCAAAATTCAGAATAATTAATCTGCACGTTAGCAAAATAATGTAGACATGTTAAAGCTTTCGTAATATTACCTACCTACCTGTTTTTATTTTGAAAAACAATGCGGGTTGCCTTTTCGTTAGGTAATCTTTACGGTATGTTAATGGTAATTTGTCCTCCGAAATGCAGGTTGTAATATCTTTACTTAAAAAATATCGCAACTCCGCAGTTACCATCCCACTCTTTTATGATCCCAAGAACTTCACCAATAATTCACGTTACGCGCCTCCACTGCCTACAAGTAGGCACATTGAATGAATAAATTAATTGTAATTTGAACTCAAAATGGAAGTTATTTTTTTATGTTTTGACCAGGGGAAAAACCATAGAAAAAACGTGAAATTCACGTACCATCAGATGAAATTTCCTACGAACAATTTAGTTCTCAGAGGACTCGTGTATGTAAACAATTTAATTTTTTTCGTTCGGAAAATGTAAAAAAATATAATTTATTTATTTGTAGGAATGGATTAATAGCAATAACTTCTATGACTTTCCCGTAGAAACAGGTGATGCTAGTAACCAGCAAGAAAATAATAGTAACGTTCCTTTCAAAGGACAATTTCAAAATAAATCCAACATATTTGTAGATAAATCCTATGCAGAACTTATCCCCTGCTCAGTCACTACTTACCCGGAAAAAACAAAAGATGAAAAGTCAAAACTAAGTACTCAGAAGAGTAGTTGCTCTGCTACTATTGTAAGTGAATCAGTCCTAACTATAGATGATGAGAGGGACTGTGACTTTGAACCAGAGGGTAAAATCTCTGAAACGAGTTCATTTTGTCAATCAAATGAATCAAAAATTACCTTGCCAGTTGAAGACAATATTATTAAGGCCTCGCCAAAAATACAGCTGGTAAGATATCAAAACATATATTAACTTGGAAGAATTCTTAGTAGTGTGTATACATTTGTGTATTGTTTCACATACTCGAACCGCTCAAACAACTTGCTAGGATGCGTACAACAGTTTGAGTCTGAAGATAGTTTTTTTTGTTCTATTCAGTCTGTTCATTATGCATTGTTAGGCATTGTGTCTTTAATTCTCTAACTTCTTTAAACTATTTTTCCTTAGAGTTAATAATATTCATTATTAGATATCATTATTATTATTAAATGCAGGAAAACGCAATTTAAAATTAGATTGATTGAGGATCTTCTTTTAGATGAACAAATGAAAAAAATGTTCAATGTAAATATTGTGAATGCGATGTAGTTTCAAAAAATTACGTGGGGCACCTGGAAAGACACCACAAGGAAGAAGATAAAGTACACAAAATATTAGAGTGCCCTAAAAACAGTAAAGAAAGACGACTTGCACTTGGCCTATTAAGAAACAACACATATTTCGATCTTTTTTTAACGGGAAAAATACGACCTATTCGCGAACTAAAAAAAGAGAATGGTGCATATGAATATATTCCCTGTGCTTCTTGCACATGGCTGTATATGAAAAATTACTTGAAACGTCACGCAAAGTCCTGTGCAGTTAGAAAAGAGGCACAACTTTTAACTGGAAAAATAAAACAGGGTCACCATTTATCTTGCTCTCAAACAGTAATTGCATGTGCAATGGATGCCACAAACGTAATATCTAAATTAAATATTAAAGAACAGGTACGTATTCAAAGTAGAACGCATAAAGTGTTTCCGAAGTAGGGGATACATTGTTTTGAAAGTTATTTTTTTTGTCATTTCTTTTCGAATGAAGGGGTAATAATAATTTTCTTTTTTAATATTCTTTCGGATAGCGTAATACGGGTTTATAACGTTTGTCGACATGTGAAGAAGCACAAGTGCTTGAAGGTTTTAAAATGATTAGTGGAGGCGATTGCGAGAGATTATTATTTAACAGTTAAACTCCCAAGTTCTCTTCTGAAAAAAGCCACAATACTGTAAATCATTATGGCAGGTGCCCCTCTTGCATTTGTTTAAAAAAAGTAAAATCCAGTTAGATTCAAAATATTTAAATCGCCTCATGTTAGATTCGTTACATTTATTTAAATGTCGATTTAACTTTTCAAGGAGCTTGTATACGTAATATAATTTTTTTTCTAATTTTCTTCTAATGTAAGTATAGAGTCACTTCAAGTTACTATTACTATATATTTTGCAGGTTTTTGATGTGATGAAACCGGATCATATATCTTTAGTAGCAAAGAAGGATTTACTTATTGCTCATATAGGGGAGTCGTATTTGAAAAAACACAAGAGGGAGCGCATGACATATGCCGCTAGCAATGAAATGAGAGAACTTTCTCGTCTACTGATTGCATACCATACACTTATCAATGATGAAAATCTAAACTTCACAGGTATTATTCATCCTAAAAATTTCGATACAGTGGTTATAGCTGTCAGAGAAATATCTGGGTATAACCACGAAAACAAAAAATTCAATCCTCCAAGTTTGGCAAATGCATATGGGCACCTCCTTGAAACTAGCATGCGACGAATTAGTACATTTGATTTTACGACGAAATAGGGGTTTCAAAACGAAATCGTCTGATGACCAGAAAGAATGTGTTAAGCCATTTTGCAGCCTTTAGTTGATCACTTAAGCTTTCAGTACAGCCTGTCTGTATTTCAAACCCGATGTCAGCATTTTTTTAACTTCTCATCACATATTCTAACAATTTTCGAATTCGAACACCCTGTATATTGGCACACCTGTTGCGCTCGTTAAGCGCGGGCAAAACTAGTTCCAGCCGCCTAAGACTTCGCCTCGCCATTGGCTGTCGAGAGTCACCTGATGACGCGCTTGCTGCCCGCGAGTTTTTCTAACGGTCGCTTTGGGGATTTAGCCCGGAGACGTCGAGCGAACAAGTAGCAAAAAGTTAGAGTTCGTGCGACGCACCCGCGCTTGTCGCGAGGGCGTCGGCATTCCGTTCGTGCTGTTACAGCAAGTTGTTTGTAAAACTGTGTTTGCCTTTCGAGAGTGAGTTCCGAGAGAGCCGTTGACGGTAACGCACGCAGCGTTGAGTGTTTTTGGTGCTCCCAATGGCCACGTTCTGGAACGTAGTTTAAGGAGTAATCCTTCCTTCCCACTGGTTAGGGGATTTCGCTGGCAGGACGTGTAGAGTGCCCTCGATTTTATCGTTGTATTCGGTCTCATGTGCGAGATCCATCCCAAGTAAACGCCATTTCAAGGCGGATTCAGACCCAAAGATGCTTTCGTACCGCCCCGCTGTCAAACCCAGCCCTTGCCGAAGGCACCGCCAGTGGCTGCCAACGCAACGCTCAGCAGCCGCCCAAAAATACAGGTATCGTTGCAAATTATTGTGTAACCTAGTAGCCATTTTTCATACGACGCGAACTTTCATCGCGTATGTGTTAACGCTATTGTGCCTAACTCGTTGCCTGCAGAGTGACTGAAGTGTCATGCATGTAGCCCACAACCGGGACTAATTAATTAAACTACCGCATTTCTGGTCGCCATTGGTGTGACTAATCAATCGCTATTTATGTTGCTGACATCGTGCCCGCCATTGCTGTAAATTTATGCGTTGCGGCAGTTTGAGCCACGCTTGCAATATAGCCGCTGCTAATCCATGTGCTTTGGCCATTCTTATAGATGCAATTAAACAGTGGCTCTGGGCGTGCCTAAATTAAGCGAGGTTGATCTTGTGAGTTGATGTGCTTCGATCGCTCGCATGCGTAACTAACCAGTTGCGCTGTGCGTGACCTAAATTAAGCGAAGTTGTTGTTGTGAGTTTATGTATTTTGGTCGCTCTTATTTGTAATTAAATATTTGCTTGTGCTTGATCTAAATTAAACATTACAGTGTTGCAAGTTTGCGTGTTTCAGCCGCTTTCTTTCATGAGTAAACCTTAGCTTTGTGTATGACCCAGTTAAGCGATACCGTTACTGCCACTTCATGGGCTTCGGCCACAGTTCTTATAATTCAACATTTATTCTGCACTGGGCCTAATCTAGTGATACGGTCGCTGTACAGTAATGAGTTTCGGCCGTCTGTATTATGCCTAATTAGTCACTAACTTCCTGCAGTTCGCTTAACGAGCCAACCAAAGCCGGCTGAATTATGTTGACCATTTGCTGTATTTATGTGCATTAGAAATAACGCCCTAACTTCAGCTGGGGCCCCAATTTAAGGCCAACAGTAATTAAGGCGACGTGTCCGTTGCCCGTTTTGTAACGTCAGATAATAGACGAATATCTGAATAAGGGACTTATTGTGTTCGACCTCTGCATGCTCTTTCCAGGTTAAACAGCTAGTGTCAAGATTGATGTACGACGAAACTTGAGCATTGTAGTGTGCAGGTAGGTCTGGCGACGCCCCCCCCCCCCCCGCGGTGGCAGCAAATACCCGAAATAGTAATTCAAGTATTTCTTTCCCGAATTTGTAGTCCGAGATCGACAGTTCCCGAGTACCTTCCTGACGTAGTACCCTGTGTACTTCTCGTCCCGTCTAACCGTCCAGGTCCGGTTATACGGTTATGTTTAAAGACAGACTTGGTGGCGCCCTATATAGTTTTTATTGTTATTTACCGCCCTTCTGGCCGATGCCCTTAGGTGATCTCGTAAAGGACCCTCCCTTGCTCCACTGATGCTTTAGCCGGCATTATCTTGTTGCGGCATGGGCAGCGGCCTAGGTGAATCTTCCGTACCGATTTTGTAGAATATCGCCCGCGCCGGCCGTTTAGTTGTTGTATGTGCCGGTGCGGTGTTGTAAAGACCGTTTAAGACCGTGACAAATGGATACAAAATGTTAAGTTTTTTAAGGAATTACTAAAATCACGTTGGACTACCGAATTAGCATCTCTTGCTAATAAAGACATGGCGGAGAAACGCTGGAAGAAACCTTTATTGTTACCTCTTGTTAGTGACATAAAAAAATTCAGGGAGGAAGTTTTGAAAATTGAAAATGAGTGCGAACAACATCTACCTCATAGCGATGAGAACGAAAGTGCTTAGAAGTTATTGGTACAATCCACACTGGCCTTACTAATTGTTTTTAACAGACGAAGAATGGGGGATTTGCAGTATCTGAAAATAAAAGATTAACTGAATGACAAAAGAACTAATATAAAAGACTTTGAAAATGCATTAACAGCTGCGGAAATAGTTTTAACGTAGAAATATAAGAGTCGTGAACAGTGGAAAGGGGAGCAGAGCCGTGATAATCTTAGTACCAGACATACTACAATTTTTTTAAACTTATTGTTAAAACATCGATCTAAATATATACCTACAGATAATGAATACGTATTTGCAATTCCTGGGAGCACTATAAAATGGGGAAAAGGCGACGTCGCTATCAAGAGCCTTTATAAGAAGATTAAATTGAAACAGCCAGACACTATCTCGAGTAACAAACTAAGAAAACAGATAGCTACCATCATGCAAGTCTTTAATTTAAGCAAAGATGAGTCGAAGCAGTTCGCCAATTTTATGGGGCACACTCAGAAGACCCATGATGAATTCTATGAGTAAGTTAACACAAAACTCTTTCTAATATGTTTCCCCTCTTTTAAAGCAGAGACATTCTAAAATTAATTTTTGAAAGTTTGCTTCTGTTTCATACAAATGTAACACTTTGCCTATATACTACTCTACTTTCTCTATTAATACAAATGTTTTCGGCATACTATTTCTCTCAGTAAATGTTCGTATTTTTAAGGACGTTTAAAAGAGAAACGTTTTTTCTTGTGCAATTTGCGATGATGCGGCAAACTCACTATTCGAATACGGCAGGAAATTATAAATAAAAATTACTCGTAATGATGGAAAAGGGTACTCTCCCTATAGAATACCAAGGGAAATCTTTGGCAGAAATTGATATAGATCCAAATTCTGTATTCGCCGATGAAGATCATGGCAAAGGTAATTAGCAATCTTCCATCAAAAATATATATTACTTAATTATTCATGAATGTCATAGGTGAAGGAGTCGTATTTCTGGCGAGTACTGATGATAATCATGTTAATGGAGCTGCGTTAATGAGACTATTGAGTATAACGACCTGGGTAAAGATATAAAAGAAAAAGATAATGGTAGAAACAAAAACCTGGCTGGCAGTATTATGAATGCAAATGAAAATAGTGGTGAAAACGAGCACCTGACTAGCTATGAGGAAACAGTGAACAAAACCGATGATGCATCGTATAGAAGCGAAGGTGATAGGATGTTGTAGATTTTACATTTACAGCTATTTTTCCAGATTTAAGTTCGAATAATTCTGATGCAAGTCACCCAAGAAGAAGTGTTGATAATTCCTGCAAATCAAGAAAGGCTGTTTTCCAAATGCAAATCGGACCAATATTTAGAAATAAATCTACCATCCCTAATAAAGATTCCCAAATTGTGCGAAATCCAAGTGGTCGGCAAGAAATTTATAAAAGACGTTAAATTGCAACAAGGCAAACCGCTCATTTTACCGAAGTTTGGGATAGGACATTTTGAAATTTTGAAGCAACACAAGACTTCAAATTTTACAAAACTGGACATAGAAGAAATTTACCAAATTAGTGAAATCGCAAGACAACTAACACCAATCAAGCAGATCGACTATCCGGCAAACACCACCCCAATTATTAGCACCCTGATTGGTCTACTAATTCTCGCAATCATAGTGCTGTTTATATTAACGTTTAGAAAACAATGCAAGAAATCGTTGGAAAATCCAAAGACAGTCGAAAAGGAAAATCAAAATGAAGCTGAAGCAGTGGAAATGGGCCAGAATCCAAAAAACAACTCCGTTATTTTTCATCTTAAGGAGGGAAGAGTTACGTGCACCTGCTTATCAAGAACACGACGCCACGCTGATAAGGCACATCCCAGCTCATTTTTATCTCTTTGCAACATTGCGATTTATGTAAAATGTTAGATTCATTCTTTGCTTGTTTGTAACAGAGTTAAGACGGTTTTTGCTTTTACCTGTAATTACAAAATAAAGTTTATTTTTAAAAATCTGTTTTTCCGATTTAATCATTTAACTCGCGAGTCGTCAATGCAATTTATCGACGCATATACAGAAAAACTTATCTCCATTAGAATACTTCAAAAACATGTTTCCAAATTCATTGTTTTGTTACATTGCGCAATATACGAACGAGCGGCTCCATATTTATGCAACCAAAGAAAACAAACGCTGCCGTATAAAAGAAACTGATCGAGGTGAAATTGAAATTATTATGGGCTGTATGTTCATAATGTGTTACCATCATGTCCCTCACCTAACCCAATACTAGTCGAGCCATCCATCACCAGTTCTACACATTTAGCGTGAAATCGCTTATCACACGCGGAGCACTGCATACCTGGCGATCTCTTTGTAATAATTAAAGTACAATCACTACACGATCACATGTTTGATTTATTATTAAAGCTTTTTAATAGTTCACTTCAGAGCTAACTATCCACGTCAACCACGCTTGATAGTCTTCATCATCGCAGTCAGAAGAAGAAAGTTGCAAAAAATTCTGTTAAGTTCTTTGTACAGTTTCTTAGTGTAAGTTAGCCTCACTACTGCAGAGAAAAGAGTATAGCAAGAGTTTATCTACCCGGCGTCACCGAATTCCCTCCCAAATTGAGCAGGTAGAACTTTTTGATGGTCAAACTCGCTTCCGGGGGATGGACAAATTCGCTCCCATGTACCTGCGCTAATGAGGGGTTGATTTATGACAGATTATAACATTTTTCAAATCGCCAGATAAGGCTATTTGTTTTTCTCAGAATATGTAAGGACCGATAACCCACGTGTTAGGCGGTGGCGGTCAATGTTCCCTCGGAATGGCGGCAGTTTGCAGACGCGGTCCTCGTTGGTCAGAAAAATTTATTTACACCCCCAAGAAATTGTATTTAACTCTACAATTTTTACAAATGATTCGATTTTTGTTTTGACTTTACTCGTAGTAAGTACGTCTTAATAATAAATTAATGTCGTGTGTTCAGTTTGCAAAAAGTGAAAGAGGGAAAGATCTCTTAGTAGTTGATAATTATAAATTCGCTTTTCAAAAAACTTTAAGTGGCCAAATAAAGCGGTGGACTTGTGCATCACGTTCAAAAATTATTAAGTGCAGTGTCTTTGTAAAAACTGAAGGATCTTAAGAAACGGTGGTGGAAATCAATGGCAATCACATTCACGTCTAAATTAGCGACGCTAAATTGAATTGGTATGTAGCATATTGATTTTGTAAAATGTTGACATTTCAATAAAAAAATGCAAAAGTGAACAGTTATTAAGATACCTATGAAACAACTTTTTTTTTGTTGGCCAGGTAAAATTTTAGTTATAAGCTGAAGCGAAAAGCTGTGGAATATATTTCAGAAATTCCAAGAAAACTTATTCATAAATCTTTAACGGAGGAAGATGTTGATACTATAACCGTGCTGGATGTTAGAAAAATAAGAAAAATATGTACCATGCCCGGCGTTCTTTAATGCCAAAGATATCAACGAATGTAGAAGAAATACATTAATATTTAAGAGTTTTTCCACCGACCACCAATAAGGGAGAAATGTTTTTAATGAAGAATGATTGCGAAAATAATATCATTATGTTCTCTTGTGAAACAAATATTACATTTTTGGCAAGTTGATTCAGTTTACATGGATGGAACTTTTGAATACTGCCCGAAATTCTTTCTCCAACTGTTTACAGTACACGGTGTATGCAACAATTATTATATTCCTCTTGTATTTTGTCTATTGTCCAACAAAAATATGAAATCTTACAAGATTGCTTTTGAATATTTGAGGGAATATTTCACGCCAAAAACCATAACAGTATATTTTGAAACAGCCATCCACACAGCAGTTAAATCAGTTTTCCCAAATACAGAAATACGAGGCTGTCGATTTCATTTGGGTCAGTCATGGTAAGTTTGACAATAAATAAGTCTAACTATCGGTACATTTAACTTTTACAGGTGGCGAAAAATCCAAGAACTTGGACTGTCACATTTAAATCTGACAACACTGCTAAATGTTGGGGATTTTTCATGCTAAAATGGTGGTTGTGTCGTTAATGTCAAAATCGTCAAGTTAAATCGGAAATATCATTGTTGATTTGGCGTGCGAAGGTAAAGGGTGTATAGTTAGTAATATTAAATTTTTGTTCTCATTTTTCATTCCCGGTGATTTGTGGATAGCAAGTAAGTATTTTTAACAGTGATACTCTGTACTGAAATTGAATAGGTTTTCTGCTCTTTTATGATAACCTTTTTTATTCGCAAGCTAGTTTTCTGTATTTTTAGGATGAATGCAAAGAAGCGCTAACGTAGTGCAAACTACACCAGCGAAGAGATTAATGTTTTACTAAACATTATAGGGCAATTTAGCAATATTATTGAATGCAAGAAGACCGACGCCGTCACGTGGAAGGAAAAAGAAAATGCGTGGAAGGCAATCACAGAGATGTTTAATTCTGGTTCTCCCTCAGGGATATACCGGGCATTTGAATCTCTGAGAAAAGCATACGAAAATCAAAAAAGGACCATCAGAAAAACAGTAGCCGATGACAGAATCAAGATTCTGAAAACTGGCGAAGGATATGATGGCAAGCGAAGGAAGGTCAATAATGAAGAATTAACGCTATCGTTAATGAATACAAAAACTGTATTTGGCTTAAAAAACGAATTTGATTCAGATTCTTTGGAAACGGAAGAAGATGCGGAACCAACGGGCCTGGACTTCGGAGCCAATTTTAATAATATAGAGATATTAGAAGAAGTAAGATTCAACATTATTATAATGCCTTTTATATATTTAAGTTGCTTTTGATATTTATTAATGCCTGTATTGTTCTTACAGGTTGATTGTCCGCAGCCGTCCAGCAGCAAACCAACAAACGTAGACTGGGGCAACTATAAGGCTTCCGATTTACAGACGCCAATTACCACAAAAAATTAAAAGAAACGGCGTCAGCATCCCAAAGCTGGACTGCCAGAAGACGACCGGTGGCGAGCACACTCAATTCTACAAATTTGTTAAAAAAATATGACGAATTAGCAGACATTAAGATTGAGTGTGCTCGGGTGCAGCTTGATCTGCTAAAAGATCAAAGGAAAGAGAGTGAGTTGTGACAGAGGAGTTTGGAATTGGAAATCCAAATTAAAATTAAACAATTACAGGACATGTAATTATAGTTCTTTTTAATTAAGATAGGTTATTCATTAGGTATTTTTATGTTAGGTTATATTATAGGTTATTTATAAGAATCTTTATTATTATAGGTTATTCTTAAGTATGTATTTTATTATTATGAGGTTATATTATAAGTTATTCATAAGATTTTTATTATTATAGTAGGTTATACAGAGAAAGAAATTAAACAATTTTAATAAATTGGATATATTTTTTCTTAATAAACAGTACGTATAATTACATATTACTGAAATATGTATTTATAAATGTATTTCTGACATCAAATCTTCCACCATTTCCCTGCGGAACATGTGGCATCTGCCTTTGCTCTATCATGTTATCCAACAGTTCTGGTTGAAAAGCTTCTGGAAGTGGTGGCTCTTCCTCCCCCATATCCCTCGCAATATTGTGCAGAACTGCTGTTGCCACGATGACAGTTAAAACATTATTAACTTTCAAGCGACATCCATATGCCATTACAGGAAAGCGTCTCTTCCACACACCAAATGTACGCTCGATTATATTCCGAGTTCTTATATGTGATTCGTTGTACCGCTGTTCGCCTTGTGTGACCGGGTTTAAAAGTGGTGTTAGGAAATATGGCCGAATGTTATACCCACTGTCACCTGAAACAGATGTGATATATAAATTTCAAAATATTGGAAAAGAATAATCCGTATTTATTCTATCATACTAATATACCTAACAAAAGACAGTTTGGATACATGCCAGCTTCAAATTCAGCACGTAGTGCACATTAAAGCTCCTCTATAATACGAGCATGCTTGTCAGCCATTTTGAATCACATCACAAGAGCGGCAAATGCTTAATTGCCGTTATATCACTTCCAGAACGCAGAACCTACCAGTAGTGTTGCTGACGTTCTCCTAAAGGGATGTCCAGTGTAACTTTTCGAATTTGGTAAATAAATTTAGGAATGAGGAAATTTTTAGCAGAACTTTTTCTATTGTTATTATTCCCACTCGTTGTTTTGTGCATTTTCCACAGTGGTATTACATAAAAAGCATCAGCATGAGGACAGTATTAGACTAGCGTGTTTTCCAATTATTTCAAAAAATGGTACAGTAGAGATTCAAGTAACTGTAAAAGTGAGTTGTAATTAGATCTTCGTATTAGGAACCAACACGTCTTGAATACCACCAATATAAATCTTTACTAATTCATTGCTATGACAAGTTCCAAAATCTCAATTGGAAGTATAACCTATAAGGTTAATTAAAAATTGATAGTTTAAAACTCATAAAGAAATTTGGCACTTTCACAAAAAGGAATTTATCGTCAGAAGCTTCCATAAAATTTCGTATGACTTCCTTTCTACTGTCTGCGTAGCTACCTGTCCGACTGCCTGTCTGCAAATTTAAAGTTAATACTTTTCTCTTTAATAACAATTTAAAAAGTCCTATTTATTTCTACTTTAATGATCAGAACACTAATCTCAATCTCGTCATATTTATGATTACAGATATAATTAGAAATAGAAATTAACTTACTATCTATTATTTTCCTAATACAAAACCAAAAAAAAAAAACTATCAGCAGAATCCTCAATCAATTAGTTTATTATAATAATATTAATATTCATTATTATGATAAACAAAACAAGAATAGCATAAAGAACACTTTTTAATCATTATTTATACTAACAATAAATTCGAGAGTTCTAACAAAAATAAGAATAGCCCCTTTTCATTTTTCCCAGAAATAATAAAATGATTAGATTGATTAAATTTCTTATTAATTTTAGCATAACAGAAATTACTCCAATAGCCCTGTTAATGTACTTATAATATAAAATTCAAGCTATTCATTTCAATTATTATTGTTGCATAAATCATCATTAGAGGAATTATAAGTGTAAATCAACTACACCTAAGACTTCGAAAAATTATAGGTTATTCATCAATTAACCACATAGGATGAATAATCAGAACTATAATAATTATAAAAACAATTTGAATATATTATTTCCTAATCAATACAATATTTCAATAAAAAAATTCTGTCTTAATCAACTATTCCAATCACTAAACTTAACAACTTGCCAGAATACCTCATTACTTCCCGCGAGTGATACGTGAAGCCATAGAAATAGAAAAACATCCAAATAATATCAACAGGGAAGATGGCTTTAAGCTTAGTAAAACGTGGACCCCTGTGATACACGATCTAAAGCATTACAACCACTCTGCGTCATACGGCCACGCCCCACGGATTACGTTGCACTCGGATGACCAACCAGCGTTACGCTACTCCGCGCGCCTGGCACAGAGGGCTATAAATAGCTCCACACCGACCTTCGGTTCTTAGTGCGACTTTCACTCTGATGATGCAAGCTGCAAGGTCTTGCGAAACGTTAGTGAATATGGATGCACAAACAGCAAAACGGCCAAATCTGCCTAAGTATCCTCGTTCTCAAGATACTCAAACAACACGAGCCACCAAAGAGCATGGCCATCGCGCGGGTTTTTGCTCTACTTCACAAGGTGCAAGGCACATTAAGCCAGAAAATGCTGGGTGTTCATATACAAATACTACGCGGTCTAAGCCGAAATTCTATGCTAAGGAGAATAATTCGAGTAACCGCGAAAGCCTCAAACAATACATGTTAACAAGGCCAAGTGTTTCGCTGTTCTGGCGGACGAAACTTCGGATATATCTGGCGTTGAGCAAGTTTCCATATGTGCCAGATATGTTAACACCGAGACAAAAACGCTTTGCGAAGATTGTCTGAACTTTGTCTCTACATCGGATTTAATCGGTGCAGGTCTATCTGACCTAATTTTGACCAGTCTCCGATCATTCGGCATCGACATGGCGTATCTTCGTGGTCAAAGTTATGATGGGGCTGCAGCGATGTCCGGTGCCTTCAACGGGGTACAAGCACATGTTTCTCGGGTTCATCCACTTGCAATTTACACTAACTGTGCCGCCCATTCATTGAATTTAGTTGTATCCAAGGCTTGTGAAGTTGTAGATATCCGGAACTGCATTGGTGTTATTGGTAAGACGCATGCTTTTTTTAGTTCACCAAAACGCAAAGATATCTTATGCAAAGAAATCGAAAATTCAGAATGTACAACAAACGTTAAAACTTTGAAAAGAAATTGTGCTACAAGCTGGATTGAAAGGTACCATAGATGTCATTGAAAACTGGAGGGACGCAATTTCACAACCGCAATTTTTGGTATCGTTGTTTGTCTTACGTCAAGTGTTCGGCATTGGCCTCCCACTTAGCAAGCACTTACAAAAGATAAACACTGACCTTAAGTCTTCTTTAAATATGGCGATTGTTGCGCAGAGGGAACTACAAGCTCTACGCGATGATGCTGATAGTACGCTCTTTTTTTAAATTCTTATTGTAAAGTTGATCACTCTCCCAGAACACCCCCCAGAGCAAAATCTTAGTTACGCCACTGGTGTGTAAGATACGTAAGGAACTTTGATATACACGAAGTATTTTTGGGCATGTATAATGCTCCTGATTCTACCGGGGAAACGTTGGCGAAAGTCATTAAAGATATTCTTATACGATTAAGCATTGATATAAATCAAATGCGAGGATACTGTTTTGATGGAGCAGCGAATATGACAGGTCGGATCAAGGGTGTTAAAGCAATTTTGGAAAATGGCTACCCAGCTTCGGTTCATGTTCATTGCTCTAATCATTCTTTAGATTTAGCTCTTCAGGAGACATAAAGGCAGTGTGAATTAATGAATTTGGCATTGGTAATTGTTAAAGACATACCTAATATAATTCTCGAAAGCAGCAAACGGAAAACTATTTATAAAAACGTTGTTCTTCCGTGTATGCAAGCTGATGATGGTGGTACTAATATATTAAACAAGCCAAATAATCTAATCCCGCTAGAGTCAAAGCTATTACACGTTTTTTGGAGAATTATCAGCGAGTGCGCGAAACACTACACACGCTTTTAAACGAGAAAGGTGCTATTAGAGACGACGTTAAACCGCAGCTTCGTGGATATTCGAAAAAAATAGACAATTTTGACACGATGTTTGCACTAATTGCTTCCATAGAGGTATATGGTCCTTGCGAGCAATTTTCTAAAATCTTACAATCGCCTTCGTTTAGTGCTGTTGGTGTTAAAAAATCGGTTACATTACGAGGCATGCCTTTTATGTATTGTCGTTTACATATTTACCGCCAATTTCGAATATAGAACCGTACAGCGTTCGAATCTCTTTAAATCGAGAAGCTCAAAATAATTGAAAAATATAGGATTAGTGAAATTGCTTAGTCACAGCGTCATTTCAAAGTTGTCAAGTCGCGTACGAAAATGAATTTCTCTAAGGAAAATGTTCGTGCAATAATCTTCTACAACTTTCGAAGAGGACTAACACGACTTCAATGTTTCGAGGAGCTGACTTCAGTGTTCAATGATGAAGCCCAATGTCTTAGAACCGTCGAACGCTGGTATTTAGAATTCCAGCGTGGACATACCAGCCTTAGTGGCAAATCTCGTGAAGGACGCCCAAAAACAGCCTTTAGTGAAGATAACATCGTTGCTGTGAGACAACTAATTATCGAAGACCGTCATGTGACATATCGTGAGATTGAAACATCATTAGGCATTTCAGGGACAATAATTCAAAAGATCCTGCATGAAGCGCTTGGTGTGAGAAAGCTGGTCTCCCGTTGGGTCCCGCATTTGCTTTCGGACGATCACAAGGCGGCTCGTGTTAAATGGTGTAGGTAAACTCTTCAGTGATTCAACCGAAGAGAGTCAAATCACGCCTACGACATCATCAGTGGTGATGAATCTTGGATTTATGCCTATGATCCTGATTCTAAACAGCAATCGACCGTCTGGGTCTTCCAAGATGAGCCAAAACCGACGAAAGTTGTTCGCTCCCGAAGCACTTCAAAGAAAATGGTGGCCACGTTCGTAGCGAAAACAGGTCACGTTGCGACGATTGAACTAGAGGATCGTAGGACAGTTAATGCAGAGTGGTATACCATAGTCTGTTTACCACAAGTTATCACCGAGCTTCGGAAAACCAACCCAAAGCGACAGTTCATCCTGCATCATGACAACGCAAGCTCGCATACCGCTCGCCAAACAATTGAGTATTTGGAGCAGCAAAACGTAGAAATTCTGGACCACCCTCCTTATAGTTCTGGCTTAAGCCCTAAATATTTTTGTACTTTTCCCAAAATTAAGAAAAATCTTCGTGGTCAACAGTTCCAGTCTAGTGAAGAAGCAGTCGAAGCTTTCAAATCGGCGAGTTTGAGTACCCCTACCTCGGAGTGGAATAAATGTTTCAAAAACTGGTTCGAGAGTATGATAAAGTGCATAAAATATCGTGGTGAATACTTTGAAAAACAATAAAATGTATATAAGGTTCTAGCTGTTTATTTTTTTCTCAAACGACAAAACATAAAAGGCATGTCTCGTATTACTGAATGTCCTAAAGAACTTAAGAACTGAAAACGGGTTTTTGGGTGTACTTAGAAAAACCGAAAATAAGGCAGATCTTCTTAACATCAAACGATTTTCGCACAGTGCCCATCGCGTTATTAGACCCCCAAAACGTTTAGAACATCATACAGATATTAATAAGATTACGGCTCCTGCTAATATTGATGAAAATATCAGACTCAGAAAATCATAATATTAGATTTAATTACCAACGAAATAGAAAGGCGTTTTGAACAACCTGGATTTTCTATACTAGTTAAGCCAGAGGAAGTTATTTTGAATAGTGTTAGAGCACCTCAAACATTAGAGAACACTGAAATACTCGAAGAAAGATTGGAAGTGTTTAAGTCGGACTTTAATGTACCCTATTTACAGACGCAATTAAAAATGCTATCGACCGTGGTCAAATTTACGACTGGTGAACAGACTTTATCCGGAATCATAGATTGTTTAAAATCGCAACCTGAAATGGTACAATTAATGTTAAGCGAAGTCGTTAAAATGTTATTAATTATTTTGACAGTTCCAGCTTCTGTTGCTTCCGGACAAAGATCTTTTAGCGCTTTGAGACGTGTAAAAACTTACCTCAGAAGTACAATGAGACAACAAAGACTGACCCACCTTCTTCTTTTAAATGTACATAAAGATAAAGCTGAGCAATCAATTTAAACGACGTTATGACAGAATTCATATCCAGGACGGCAGAAAGAAAGGTCAGATTTGGTCATTAGCCACTTATAGACGTAGAACATATTTTAGTTTGTATTTGAAATTATATGTATTTTTGTTTAGAATTTTACTTTACGTTTATAATATTGTTAATGAGTTAATAAAATTAGTATTTTACATCAACATTATTAATAGCATTTTTTTTTTTTCAGATACTAGCTCAGTGTTCTAGGTTGTACATTCATTCATTACTATCGAGTGATCAAATAAATTTCAGGTCTAGTTATTCATGGAAATTGAACTAATGACTTTGATTAATTCACAAAAACAATTGAATGTTTTGCATTTCAACTTCTAATGTTTACCACTGACAGTTCCTAAATTTGACATTTGAACTAATTTTGTTCTATTTCATTTAATCACAGATATGCTTTTAAATTCCAAAGCTCGCTAGACCTGAAATTTATTTGCGCATGTTACAATAAAAGTAGGTATAGTACAGTGATTTTGAAGGATATAGATACAAACACAAGGTTCATCTAATGATCCAACATATCCAAGACATACTTTTTTGCTATCATCTCTTTCTCAAGCAAAAGAATGTGTATGTATTTATCTTTGTTGCAGTTACTTTACCAACCCTGAAGCAAAAGCACCAAAATTGAAATTGTCAAGATGTTATAGTTGTGACAGATACGTCAAACAGACACCAATGAGTCATGTATTTTTCAATTAATTTCAAAATAATGAGCACCCCATAAGTACTGCAGAAAGTTTCTATGCGAATAGATTTGAAAATTTTACATGACAGAGAGAGGGCAACATTATAGCTACAATTATTCGTAGTGAGGTTATGGGCACTGTTATTGGTTATATGCAAAGCTTTACGTTATTCTGTTAATTTGAGACTTGTGGAATTTTGTGGAGCAATGTGTGCACAAAAAGGACAAATTCATGAAGAAATGCAAACGTTTTGGGAACATCTTGTCCTCCATACACAATGGTCAAAAAGTGGGCAGCCGAATTGAAACGGGAAGAAACGGCATTGAAGATGATTCTCGCAGTGGAGGACCTGCTTCTGCTACCACTGAAGAAAACATCGATTTGATTCACAATACGGGCATGGCAGATCTGCGAATCAAGGTTCGAGAAATAGCAGAGGCTGTGGGCATATCCTATGAACGGGTTCAAAACATTTTAAGTAATGAGTTAGGAAAGTCGAAAGTTGTTGCGAGGTGGGCTTTTTGGCTTCTGATAATTGATTAGAAACGTGTTCGTTTTCAAACGTCGCTGCTCTGTTACGAGGCTGATCCTAATAATTTTATTTAAAGATTTGTTATCTACCACCAATGACACATAGATTCACTATTATCAGCCTAACTCAAAGCAGCAGTCGAAACAGTGGAAGCATAAGGGCTCACCACCTCCCAAAAAAGCAATGGTGGTGCCGTCCTTTAGTAAAGTGATGGCTTTGGTTTTAGGGACGGGAAGGGAATATTGCTGGTGGATTCCTTTCTTAAGGGTCAAACCATAACAGGACAATACTACTCTAACTTGTTACATCAACTTCGTGAAGAAATTCAGAGAAAGCAAACTGAAATGCTAACGAAACGTATCCTACACCATCAAAATGAAGCTTTGCCGTAAACATCAACAGTTGCGATGGGTGAAATTCATCGGTACGGTTTTGAATTGGTACTTCATGTTCCCTCAGACTTCCATCTATTTCTGAAGCTCAAAAACACCTAGGAGGGCAAAGATTTTTGTCCACGGAAGAAGCTGTAGCAGCCATAACGGGGTATTTTAAAAACCAGGACGAAGCTTTATCAGACTGGGATCACAGCATAAAAAGGGATTATATTGAAAAATAAATAAATAAATAAACTCCTGTGTTAGGCTGTGAAGTTTTCAATTTCTCTTGAATTTTTCAAGTTTTTCCGAGTTAGATTTTATAACGTTTTTCATTGAAAGGTTGTTGTGTCACACTAAAAAATTAAAAATAGTAATATGGCAATGCTTCAAATTAAAATATTTCCCAACGTTGCAATGAAATTAAAGCTACTTAAGTAATGCTTATCGTGAATATATTTTGTACATGATACATAATATGTGGATATACATATAATAAAGCACAAAGCTGCTATATAAATATCAAATTTATTTGAAATATGTTTTTGTTTATAAAAATAACAGGGATTTACTACATATATGTACTTACAAACTATTCTAATTAAAACAAGTTTTGTATTTTTAACCAAACTCCATAGTTGAGCTTTTCTTCAGTTTTGTAACAACTTTGTTAAATAAAATTTTTCATAAAAGTTAAAAATAAGAGTCAGTACTTTGCTTAAATTCAATATTACATTTAAAATTTTTTTTAATGTTTTGTATACTTTATCATAAGTTTAATCACTGTGACTTCCTAAGACAAGTAAAACTTTTTATCGAGAATGACTTTCCTGAAGAATAAAAAATTCGATAGTTTACAAGAGTGTAGTACCTACCCCATCGGGAGACGCACTATATCTTGGTGTGCTATTTTCCTCATTTTCTAATAAATTTTCTTGTATTTTTGGACAAATAAGTGGATCAATTCCCAATTTCTGCTTTTTAGTAACTGGTTGTAGAACTAGATAAGCAACAACACATATGAATTGAATATATAAAATGGAATTATATTCTTGTTTTTGTTAAATTGGAATAATAAAATCCGTTAAGTAGTACTGACTATTTTTTATATAAGTACATTCTAACAATGTTGTATAATAATTTACCCAGACAATAAGTAGTCGCAGTAGTTGCAGAAAGTGTTTCTCACTTTCGTTTTTTAACTGTTGGTTGTGCATGTCAATTTGACTTTATAGGTACATAGCTTCAAATATGATACACATAAGTGGTTAATTTTTCTTTTCAAAATGTTGACAACAGAACAGAAAACTCAAATTGTTAAATGGTTTTATCGGAATGGTTTCAAGTCTTTCAAAGTTAAAACGACACAAGAGGTTTTCACAGCTGACCATGGTCGTCGAATGGAATTTTGTGAAGATGTGATGGATAGAGTAAACAATAATTATGAATTTCTTAGAAATATTCTGTTTAGTGACGAATCGACTTTCCTGTTACATGGTCGTCATAATTCTTCAGTAATGAGATACTGGTACCAAGAAAACAGTCACCAAACAATAACTTTAAGAACTCAATACCCCCAAAAACTTAACTTTTGGGCTGGTATACTGGGGGACACTATTATAGGATCATTTTTTATTGACGGGAACCTCAATGGCCAAAAGTATTTGCAACTGCTTGACAAGCAAGTGATACCAGCAGTTCAAGGCTTACAAAACATTGATATGGCCCACATCTGGTATCAGCACGACCGATGTCCTGCTCACAATGCGGCTAAGGAATATTTAAATCAATATTTCCTTATCGTATTATTAGCACCACATGAGACATAAAATGGCCACCAAGATCTCCTGATTTGTCCCCAAATATATTTTTTTTTTTTTTGGGCCACAAACAATTTATACCCATCA
Organism: Agriotes lineatus; assembly: GCA_940337035.1. NCBI lineage: Eukaryota > Metazoa > Arthropoda > Insecta > Coleoptera > Elateridae > Agriotes > Agriotes lineatus. Next base: position 15,388 of record CALNHX010001878.1, on the reverse strand, counting down.
GCATCAAAGAGATAACAACGTGGATGAGCTCTGAATAAAACTTCTTGAAGCCTCTCAAAATATCACTCTTGCGATGTTAAGAGAAATTAGACCAGAATTTTATGATCGCCTGTGATATTTTCTGGCTCAACAAGATGTTTTTGAACATTTAATAAAATGAACTTAGCTACATATTTGTTATTCATTAGGTTAATATTGTGTTTGTTAGAATTTAAGTATAATTTGTATCGTGTAACTATTTTTGACTTTGATTCCGTATTTTATTACAAAATCAGTAAAAACTAGAAATTACTAATTATTTTCCGTTGCTTAGTGAATTAAAATATTTGGTTCGGCTAAGCAAAAAATGAGAGTAGTAACTAAGCGCCAAGTAATGCATTGAAATGCTCGTATTCAAAATTTCTGGGGACAACACGTATATCCCCCGCAGACCTCAGTGGAATATAAACTGCACCCACTATAAGATAAGTTGACTGACAGGAAATTTTTACAAACAAGTGTTTAACATTAGTGTTAGTAACATAAATACGGCTACTGCAGAGATGGTTCCGAACAGCTATCAAAACACCACTACCTCGACTAAAAACACTAGTTTCACTATTCCAATCCTTCCTGAACACAGTGTAGTTCGAGAGTCCCATTTCATTATCAGAAATGTCACTCTGCAACCATGCCTCAGTAAAAATTATTAAATGATAATCACTATTGGTAGTTACTGCAATTTGTAGCTGTAATTTGGTCCGAAGGCCACGAGTATTTTGATAGTACACAGTTAGTAGTTTTTTGAGTTACTACGGGAAGTGGCATCCACAATTGTAGGAGCACCATTTAGGTATTTGATTGTTTTATTAGTAACCCCTTCCTTATTAAACCTCTCAATTTTAGCCTTATTTTTTTTAAAGTAATCTGTTTGCGCTAGAGTCTGATCAGATTTAATTTGCACATTAGGCACTGCAATTTTATTCTTGTTTCTTAAAATATTTTTTGCTTCACAAGAATTCAGAATAACTACTAAACGACGTAGGTATTATACTATATCAAATTTTTCTAACCTAAAAAGTTTCAAGTTATTAAGTATCCACTTCGATATCTCAACAGTTCTTTGACTGAGTTTTTGTCTACGTGGGCTTTTTCTGAATAGGAGTTACCATGAGGTTCTTGAACGTTGAAAAGTATAACATTTTTAGCTCGCTGTTGACGTTAAAACATTTCTGAGATCAAAGCCTCGTTGTGACCCATATCCAGCTTATTTGCACATTCATGACATATTGTCACCATTGATCAAATTTACTCTCAAGTAGCTGCACTTTCTTAATTAACTCTGGTACACGAAAAACACCAACCTTACATGGTTCACAAAAGATTAGCAGTTTTCTCTTACGTAACTTTAAGCATCTTATTTCGGTTTCGGATATTTCTCCACACTTTTTGCACAGCTCTCTTTTACAGCCATCACATGGAAATAGTTGATCATCTTCTTTATCGCATTTAAAGCATAATTTAGTCATACTGAAATTAGTAAACAGCCGACTTCTTTAAGGTTATGTGTTTACACCTAAAATGTGAGTTTGACATTTCTTGTTCATAACAAGGTGCAATAACCAACATACGTTTTTGAAAAACAAAAATAAGCATGCTGTGTTCTATATCTAGGGTGCTGTGCTAGTAACTGCAAGAAAGATAGAGTATATTCATATTCTGTATTACAGAAGAAGATAGCACGAAAAAGGGATGTTACACATCTCGGCACATAAACGTATGTAATTTTAAATGCTATACTTGTATCTATGTCATTCAAAATCACTGGTATAGTATTCCAACCAGAAATTGGAAAGCTATGTAAAATCAGGCCAGCATTGAAAACAGTAAGTCACTTCATAATTTAATTCATAAAATTACTGTTTGATTGTCATTCAGTGACACTTCGATAATAACCTTCAAATTTGACAGATGCGTTGGGAAGTTTGGAAGATATATACGTTTTTCAAAATTTTCTATGCTACTATACGGTTTTATAAACTCAACTAGTACCTACTTAAATCATGCACAATGTTACAATGCCTTAATAAAACAGTTACATGTACAATTTACAGATGAACTGTCATTACTTGAAAGCTGATTGACATTAGAATATTATTTACTAATTGTATGAAACCAACTTAGACATGACTTACACTTTTCATGGTGTACTGGATTTTAAATAACTTTTGGTTGGAATAATATACCTATCCGAAATCAAATATTAAATAATTACAGTAGTTCTGTAAAAACTATGAGTATTTTCATAGAATAGCCAATATGGTGCGGAAAATTATGTATCTTCTCTGAGACCGCCTTTAAACAAGGGTGTACTCGACGGTTTGTGGTACAAATTGTTTACCTAATTTTCGGCCCCCCCCCTAGAATAAATTACTTCCTACGCCACTGGTAAATATTTATACGCTTGTATATAATTTTTTTATTTCATTATTTGTTTAATGTACGCCCTTCTATCAGAACACCCAGCCAAGAATTTCTGATGGAGACCGAAATCACTGATGATACCATATTAGTGGAGATGAATAATGACTTACAGGAGCTCGATGAGTCACAGAAGCCCGAACAGTCACAGTAGGTTTATAACAACTTTTGTTGGAATAATATTTCAACTCGAATTTCGTAGTCAGAGACATAGGTGTAACTTTGGGGGGGGGGGGGTCGCCCCCCCCCCAAGTTCTGAATTTAAATGTTTTTTTCAATTGAACTAAGATATAAAGTATTTTGTAGGATGTGTCCAAAATAGTTTGTTTGTTTGTTTGTTTGTTTGTTAATGGACAAGGTCTAGGCATGCAGAGTACCAGGTACCTTAGACACCTACTGCTTTGGTCATATGGTCAAAGTCCTACTTAGAATTTTGCCGAGACTAAGGAGTTCCAACCCTAGCAAGGGATCTTTTACATGCTACACATCGTAGTAACATGGGACCCACGGCTTTACATCACTTCCGAATGATGGCATTCTGTAGAAGCTTTCATCTGCATTTTTTTATTTTTGAAAACCTCACCGGGACCGGGAATCGAACTCGCGACCCTTAGATCAGTAGTCAGGATGCTTACCACTGAGCTACCGACCCCGGCCTTTTAAGTTGGTCGACATTTCTATTTGCATCATAACCTCAAAAAGTTATTTAATGACAATTATTGAAATTAGTTCTAATTACAAGGGTCGGCATCTCCGATCCTTTTGAGTAATTATAATTAAAATATTATCAAGTGACCTTTGTAATATGTTATTTGGGTTGCCTGCTCAACTCTATCTGTTCGGCGGCCCGAGTGTAGTAGTCATGATTTAATCAATATCATTACCTATTATAACGTATACAGCCAACGTCCAACTGAAAACAATAGAGTTCCTATGCAAAAACTTGTTTACGCCCCCACTACCGCGATAAACGCCAATGGTGTGATTGAATAAGGGCTCGTCATTTAAGACGTAACTTACGCTAAATACGCTAAAGTTTAGTGCTAATGAGGAACCAGAAGACACTGAACTAATAAAATTTGGCTTAGGGAATTTCTTTAACTCACTAAAATAAGCATTTTAAAGGCTGTGACAAACAGTTATTACTAACTTTTTTAAGTTGCCGCGAATTGCAAGAAATATGAAAAATTCTGAAATTCTTGAAACTTCAAGTGCCGATGCCGTGAGGAACCTGAAATATTAAAATAGGTCAACCAGCGTCAGGGACTCGTTATTATTTGTCTAAAGGCACATTTTGACACCTGTGACAGAATGATTTAAAAAAAAGTTTTTTCGTTCCGCCCTAAATTGTTTATAGACAATAATTATTAGAAAATTCGACTATCAACACGTATTTATTACAGTTTAAAGCAAGATTAACAGTTCGTTTACCCTATTTTATTTAGAGATGTTATGAAATTGTCGATATCATGATGTATGGTGGAAAATGATCAATAGCTATTTACGGCATTAGGCCGGAAGCTAAGCATTTATAGCCGATCTAAGTAGATCACGGTCGAGCCAGCCAGGGCGAGACACGTCGATTAGCAAGACGTGTGTCGTATAGTTCTTTTGTATAGTGAACAAAAACATGAACTATTTTGATTATAAATAATTATCCCCAATTCTTTCAAAATTCTTCGATTCGTGTTATACGTTTGGCAGTACTGAATTGTATTGTTGATGGTACTGTCAGTCTATATCAAATTCCCGGTTAGGTATTGCGTCATTCAGTGTCAGCGTGATATAAATCCTAACCTGCAAACCTAGAATTTGACATAGACTGACGGCGCCATCAACAATACGCTTCAGTACTTCCAAACGTATAACATGATTTACAAGCTACGGGCCTAGGTTATAAAAATCTGGTGTGATACACTCACACAACTTCCTTTTACAGTGATCTTATAATTAGTCAAAAATTTCATTTTTAATTTTTAACCATTTGTTAAAAATTTTAAAAAATACAAATTCTACAAAAACGGTACAAAATCGAGTGTTAGTTGAAGAGACAAATTTTCTCTAGAATTTTAAGGTGAATTCAAAAATGTAATAATATACCGGGTGTTTTATTTAAAATAGGAGTTAATAAAAAAAAAGGAAAAAAAAACAAAAGAAACCCACTTTAGAAGTATTCAACTGGAAAATCACCTATCTCACATCAATACACATTAAAAATGTAAGAAAAATGTAAAGTTTAAAAAAAATCGTTAGAGCCGTTTTTGAAAAAATCGAAAAAAACTGAAAAATCACAAGAGTAAACACCTACTTCCGGTTATGCGATTTTCTTCAAAAGCTTGCTGTCTCATCTACATAGTACAGAAAACTTATATATGAAGTTTCAACGCCATATCTCTTTTCGTTTTTGAGATATTCTCTTCACAGACAGACAGACAGACACACAGACACACAGACAGACACACAGACCAATGAAAAAAAATATGTTTTTTGGGATCAGGGGACTCTAAAACGTAAAGATCCGTTGAAAACTCAATTTCGAATTTTTGGGGTGAATCCAGTACTTCCTTTATAGTAAAAGGAAGTAAAAACGTACCGACCGGACTCGTTACTATACTGGTAGACTAAGCTACTAGATCAGTACACAAAAAATAACTATTTTGTTCTACTTCATCGCAAAACTATCAATTTCGGCAGTGTCTAGCAGCCGAATACACACACTTTTTCGTACTAGTACCTATTACACATTTCAGCAGTAATAACCATACTAAGAAAACCTAACGCTGTTTTCAATGGTCGAAATCAAAATACACATTGCCATTTTTTTATGTCCATGAAGTTGGCCGGACCATTGTCGAATTTCAACTCCACTATTATTGTAATAATTAGTGCTTAATTGGATCATATTAGCACAGTGGGTCCCGTAATTAGCACACCTATATTTTAGGAGTTTTTGGAAGTTTACGTTGGCGCGGCCAGATACACGGCATCTGAACCATTTTCGAATTTCAACTCCATTATTATTGTAATAATTAGTGCTTAATTGGACCATATTAGCACACTGGGTCCCGTAATTAGCACGCCTATATTTTAGAGGAGTTTTTGCAATTTTACGTTGGCGCGGCCAGATTCGCGGCATCTGGACCATTTACAAATTTCAACTCCACTTTTATTATAATAATTAGTGCTTAATTGGATCATATTAGCACACTGGGTCCCGTAATTAGCACACCTATATTTTAGGAGTTCGAATCGTTTTTCTTTATATTAACAATTATTTTATTTTTGGAGACTGAAGATATTAGTAAATTAAAAATCTTGAAAAAAGTTTTGATTTTTTATTTGTCATTAAATAACGCAATAATATTTCCTTTCTTTTTTCCTGTGCTTCGTCTGCAGGCATCCTTTCCAGCTCTTCAAACAAATATTGCACAAATGTGCTGTTTGCGTTTCTGGGAACAGGCTGTCTGTTTCCAAAAACGTTTGTAATTGACTGAGCCATTCCCAGAATTTCGTCCAGTTTCTCTTCTTTATTGCGTTTGCGTCTTTGTACTCCTTGTGCTAGAAAATATTTTGATAAGCGAACTTACACATACTATTTACTTATTTATATTACCAACGGGTGTAGTGGGCGTCCTACCAGCCAGTGACTTCCTTTTTATGCCACTAGGACCGGCCACTGGTGGTTCTTCCTCCTGAGTGGAGTGTCCAGGACTGGTTGGCTCTTCCAGAGGGCTTTCAGTCCTAGCCTCTGAAGACGTCAGACTCTCCATCGTCATCGTGCTCCAGACAGAGGCTGAAGACGATGGTCTACTGGATGCTCTACTGTGGTGTTTCTCTTTGTGGCAGTATATGTCCTATAAAGCATATAACCACAATTATTAATAATATGCATATATAATACAAAATGTAGAGGGGTCAATTAAACAGTCAATACTAACTTTCTTTTCTTTGTGTACCTATTATAAAAAAGCATTGTCTCAAAGTGAGGCCAATTGCTATAAGGTGCCCCAGTACCCGAGGGAAACTTGTTTTTTTCTTTGACGAAGTGGTCCCTGAGGTGCTTCCAAAGCTTCGTGCACTCTTCAACTAAAACAGACAATATTTGAATTATTTTCAGATAAAGCATTAAAATAAACAATTCAGGTACTCAGATATTTTTCTCGCCACTACAGTTTAGCACGGTGCTAATATGCTGCCAAGCCTGATGTTTTTTCTTTGTATCCTTGTATGATTTGTTGGACAAATCATACAAGAACTCAAATTTAATAATAATAATAATAATAATAATGTCTTTATTGTTATCACAAAATAAATAATACCAATTCTTTCAATTGAATTCACAATTCAAGATAACAAAAGGCGAAGTTCAGTAATTTTGGTAAAATTACTGCTCTTCCACTTAACCTAGTTACAATAATTAATATAATAGATAATTACTTATATGCCATCAAGATAATTTAATTTAGTGACTTATATAATAATAATGGTGAGGCACTAACACCCCATGAAGGAGCTTGGCCTATGCCATAGAAATAATTTAGTGTCTTAGTGACATGACTATCAGTTTACCTGTAGGTTTATAACAAAAACAATTTGTTGAACTGACCACTGGTCTAAGAAGGTATTCAGTTATTTAGAAAATACGTGAAGATACTGTTATTAAATTTTGAAGACGATGATTCCTTAAATAAAGATGGTAAGGAGTTGTAGAACTTAACAATATTATATGAAAACGAACGACAAAACATGCTAGTTGTATGGAGAGGCGGCGTAAGCAGTCCTTTACTCCTTACGTTAATATTATGTATATCACAGCGAAATTTAATCTTTTTAAATAGGTATGGTGGAGTTTTGAAAATAATGATCTTATGAAATAATGAACACGAATGTACTATTCTTCTTTTTAACATATTGAGCCAATTGAGTTCTTTTAACTTATGAGAAACGTGATCTCTCCTTCTTAAACCAAAAATTAATCTTATACAACTGTTTTGTATTCGTTGTATCCTGGTTACATCAGTACTGTCCAGACAAGGCCCGTATACTGAATCGCAAAAGTTAAAATGAGATAGAACTAAGGATTCTAGCAAAAGTTTTTTTACATTTTTATTAAGTATGTGTCTATTAGAATAAATATTTTTCAAATTTGCATAAGCTTTTTGAATACTAAGACTAACGTGTTTTTTGAATCTTAGATCAGAATCTATATAAAGTCCAAGATTACGTGCAACGTCGACAACAGGTAGCTGAGTGTTATTAACCATAATTTTCAATTGGTCAACTTTAGCTTTCCGAGACTTAGGCGCGCCAAATAGGACAACCTGAGATTTAGAGGGATTAATTACCAAAGAATGGTTTTCTGCCAATGTAATTAAATTATTTAAATCAGTGTTAATCAAATTGTTTGCTGTAATAATGTCATTGGGATCAAAACAATGGTAAACCTGGGTATCATCGGCATAAAAGTGAACACTGCAAGATTTTATAACTGTATCAAAATTAGAAGTGTAAGTTGCATATAATAATGGACCCAAAATTGAGCCTTGCGGCACACCATTTTTTATAGAGCGAATCTCAGATTTCTGGTTTGTTAATTTGACAAGCTGCGATCTATCGGAAAGGTAATTCTTAAATAAAAGAATTGCATTATTACTGAGTCCAACATAATGTAAAATAGCCAATAACATACTGTGATCTAATGTGTCAAAAGCTTTTGTAAAATCTAGTAAAACAAGACTAGTTAATTGACTATTATCAGTGGCGACCAATATATCATCAACTATTTTCAACAGTGCAGTTGTACAACTAAAGCCTTTTCTAAATCCAGATTGAGTAGCAGGGAGTAATGCATGTTCATTTAGAAATTTTCTCAACTGTGTGTCCATTATTCTTTCTAAAATCTTAGAAAGTGTAGGTAAAATACTAATCGGCCTAAGATCACTGAAACTACTTGGGTTATTCACTTTAGGAAGTGGTATAACACAGGCAGTTTTCCAACATTTTGGAAATACACTGTATTTCAGGCAATAATTAACAATATGCGTTATATGTGACAATAGGTAAGGACAACAAAGTTGAATTAATTGTATTCCGATATCATCAGTGCCAGTCGATTTCGTTGTAATAGTTTGAATGATCCTAGATACGTCATTTTCGGAGACCAAGCTAAAGGAAAATTTCATACTAACATCAACTTTGCAATTACTTTTATAAAATTGTATCAACTTTTGATCAGGTGTTTTCGCAATACGTTGCACCGAATCAATAAAATAGTCGTTAATACTATCTGCAACTTGTAAATTTAAGGGCAGGTTTGATTTTTGAGTTTTGTTATGAACATTTAAATTTTTTAAAGTTTTCCAAAGCTTGTTCTTATCACTTACTCGAATCTGATATTCCAAGTATGCCTTCTTTTCCCGCCTTATAGCAGAGGAGGTAAGATTTCGTAGAGACTTATAATAATCCCAATGTTGTACAGATTTGGTACGCTTAAATCTCGATAGAGCGCTGTCACGTAATTTCTGCATGATTTGAATTGTTTGTGTTAGCCAAGGGGAAGGAGGTTTAGAAAATTTTGCTATTTTAATTGGGGCATGGACGTTAAGTAATGTTTGCAAGTTATGATTTAGAAATTGCAATTTATCATTAATATTATTAAAACAATAAATAAGATTCCATGGTATAGATTCCAACTGATAATTAAAATCAGCGATATCAAAATGCTTAAAATCTCTATACGTTCGAATAGAGACCGGAGGTGACTCGGATTCAACTAATATTTTGCAGAAGGTAAGTGAATGATCTGCTAGATCCTGAACTTCTTTTACACCTGACTCAATGACAAAATTTTTATTAGAGACAATTATTATATCTAACAATGTTTGTGATGTTGATGTAATACGTGTAGGTTCTGTAATGATTTGGCTAAGATTAAACGTATTGATAAAATTCAAGAAGTATTTTGATTTAGACGTATCATGATGAAGTAAATTAATATTAAAATCACCAGTGCAAAATATTTCATCGGAGTAAGGTATAATTTCTGAATAGGATTTTTCAATTACGTCAAAAAAATCGTTAATTTTAACCCATTCAGGACGATAAGCCACTCCGATTGCTATATTTTTCTTGTTTAAATTGATTTGTATCCACAGCTGCTCACATAGATCACGTGTAATATTAACAGTTTTATAAATCAGTGTATTACTTACATAAAGAGCTACTCCGCCACCTCTTTTGCCTGTTCTGTCTTTTCGAATCAAGGAATAACCATCAATTAAAATAGTCTCGTCCCCAAAATCCGCTGATAGCCACGTCTCCGTCACCGTGATAATACTGTAGTTGTTACTTGCAATGTAATCTCTAAAAATACCAAAATGAGCAGGTAAAGATCTAACATTAATGTTGGCTATAGTAATTTCCATCGTTATTAAATAAAAATTCTAAATAAAGATAACAATAACTGATTTATAACTAACAATACAAAAACCTAATAGTGAAAAATATTTTAATGACAATCAATAAGTGCAAACCGAAACAGCGAAGCTCCTAAAAAACATAACAATAATTTTAATGCGCCTGTACCAATAATAAATCCAAATCAAAAATCTTCTGGAGTTGTTATCCGCTTGATGCTGTTATTTATTTTTACAAAGATTCGGCCATCGTGTGTCCAAACATTTTGACGAGAGTACTTGTTAGTCGCCTCTTTAAATAATTTAACCCTTGCCATTGTTAAGTCTTCTGTAATAATGATGCGGCTCCCTTTTAACTGTTTTTTATTTCGGAAGGCCATTTCACGGGCTTGGTACGACGTGAACTTGACGATGACGGGCCTAATGGAAGTAGCTCCCCGTTTCCCAACTCTGTGCAATCTATCTATGCAACTATGATTTATGTTGGTATGCATTTTGTTATTAAAAACATCTAGTACCGTATCGAGTAGCTTTTCGTTATCCTTTTCTACTAGACCAAATATTCTTAGTGAGTTGCGGCGAGTGTATTGCTCGAGATTATCCATATCGTTTACACACTTCACATTCGCAGCCTTGAGCTCTTTCACCTGGCTTTTTAGTTCGTCAATTTGGGCGTTTAACTCCAGGAATTTGTTGTTAATTTGCTCCGCCACTATAGTTGCAACAGCGTCGGCAATTGATTTAATGAATTTTTTATCTTCTAAAACTCTCTCCATTGTATTAGCAATAATTTGATTAATATCTTCCATTTGATCTCTTGTAAATGGCATGATTAAACGGTAGCACTACTAAATACAGAACCACCAGTGATTACTACTTAGGACTGAATATTTAGATAATATATATAAGGTGTTTAACTAACTAGTTGGCACAGCGACTGTATATTTTATAAAATTAGCAGGGGCACCGCACTATACGTCTACACTCGAGGACGGCACATCGACGACATCTTTTGACATCAATTGTTGAATCGCCTCTATCAAGAGGCCTGGCTCCAGAGTACCTTCTTGTTCTTCGATGGGTATTTCTGTAAAAAATATATAAAAATCAGAAAATACCCAGGAAAATACTGAGAAAACTACTAATCCGACTGGCTCTGGGTAGCCTCCGTCTCCAGTTCATTAAATTCCTCAAGGAGGTCATCGCTCTGATCTGGATCACACATCTGTAGAAGATAGGACATAAATAAATAATCTGAAAAACTGAAATATTTACCTAGCTACCCACCTGCAAGCGTTTATCAGATGTCAGTGAATGGCATTTGACATATGACGTAAAACACGTGACAGCTGAAAATCGTTTTGATTGGCTCTTCAGACTTGCTACGAACGGTGCTACGAGCGGCCTTGGACAAAAGTTCAAGTTTATTCAAGTCGAACGGCAGCCCAACAGCGAACGGCAACGCCGACGGTAGATATAAATGGTCTTACGGGTTTCTGAACTTTTAAATTGGGAACGCCAGCGCGAACGCCAACGGGAACGGGAACGCCGGCGAACGGCAAGTTTATAAATCCAGCTTTAGTAGGAAGATCCTATAGTTCCGGGAATCTTACCTACGACAATATTTCGGCTGGATCACGTGTATACAACACCGCACTCGTAATAGAAATATGCTGATAATGCATTTAAATAATGAGACGTATGTGAGAAAGAAATGGACAAGTCGATTTCATGTACTCACCCACATAAAAATTACCGTTGCTTGGAACATAGCGAAACAGCAACTCCGTTTTCTCTAGCAGCATCTTTTCCATCGCCCTGCACGCAGTAAACTAAATAAAAGTACGGCACTGCCCCAAGAACTCTTATAACTACATGTCCATCTATTTATATGATTATCCTAAGACTAAAACTTGGGTAAAATTAAAATTTTGTAAGGATTAATGGCGAGATTAATCACCGCAATAATGTAACCTTAGGAATTGAAGGTTACAGGGTATTTAAATAAAACATGGATAAAAATAAAAATTATATAATGAAAAATAAATTTAAATCGATGTTACATTGAAGCAAGTGTTCCCTGCGAAAATCTCTTATTACAGTTGACCTAATTTAAGACCGTACCATGATTACAATGAACCTAAGTAAAAGCTCTATTACATTGAAAACAGGATTTCCCTGTTGAAGACAATCGCTACCGTTAGCACTTATTGGAACTACAGTCTGATTACAATGAACCAAAAGGGCCCCACAGACATCGTTCTTTTCTGGCAGTTTTGACTGCACGGGTAAAACTGTACGGGTAAAACGGTTAAGGGCCCCACAGACGTCGTTCTTTTCTGCCAGTTTTGTCTGCACGGGCAAAACTGTACGGGTAAAAACGAACAACGACTTCAGCCACACACGAACGGATTGTTTCGTTCAGTTTTTGTGATATCACCGCTTGATCAACTGTGATGGATACTACGACCACGTTGGCAGTGGCGGCGGAAGTGGCTATACAAGTTTCAAAAAGAAAACGTTCAAAATGGGCTTAAGAATGGTTGCTTAGACGAAGGCAATTTTCACACGAAAATCTTTTAAACGAATTACAACTAGAACCAGGAGACTGGTTTAATTACCTGCGGATAGATAAACAAACATATTTAGAGCTAGGTACTTACCTTAGTAACACCGTTAATTAAAAAGCAAGACCGATTTATGAGACAAAATATTTCACCACATGAGCCACTGCCACGTTAAGATTTTTAGCAACAGAAAGGAGCTATGAGGACTTACAATTTTCTGTAGCTATAACCATGTCTTGGTAGGCTTTATTTTTTCCCCTCTATCAAAGCATTCTTTGGACTTAACTTTCCAAACACACGGATGACTTCTATAGAGTGCTATAAACTCAATAATAAATTGTTTATTAAAGTTCTTTAAAGCACTCATGGTTTATTATCATTTATTATTAAAGAAACTATTCTACCAGCGAAAACCAACCCGACGGTACTGATTAAAACCGTCCTTCTTAACCGTGGTGACACACACACGCACAGACTTGAACGAGCACGTTCAAAACGGACGGGTTAAAATCAAGCCGCGGCAGATATTTTTGAACGCCAGCAAGAAGGACGGTTTTCGGTCACACACTAACCATTTTACCCGTACAGTTTTACCCGTGCAGTCAAAACTGCCAGAAAAGAACGATGTCTGTGGGGCCCTTAAGTAAAAGTTCTATTACATTGAAAACAGGATTTCCCTGTTGAAGACAATCGCTACCGTTAGCACTTATTGGAACTACAGTCTGATTACAATGAACCTAAGTAAAAGCTCTATTACATTGAAAACAGGATTTCCCTGTTGACAATCGTTACCGTTAGCACTTATTGGAACTACAGTCTGATTACAATGAACCTAAGTAAAAGCTCTATTACATTGAAAACAGGATTTCCCTGTTGACAATCGTTACCGTTAGCACTTATTGGAACTACAGTCTGATTACAATGAACCTAAGTAAAAGCTCTATTACATTGAAAACAGGATTTCCCTGTTGACAATCGTTACCGTTAGCACTTATTGGAACTACAGTCTGATTACAATGAACCTAAGTAAAAGCTCTATTACATTGAAAACAGGATTTCCCTGTTGACAATCGTTACCGTTAGCACTTATTGGAACTACAGTCTGATTACAATGAACCTAAGTAAAAGTTCTATTACATTGAAAACAGGATTTCCCTGTTGAAGACAATCGCTACCGTTAGCACTTATTGGAACTACAGTCTGATTACAATGAACCTAAGTAAAAGCTCTATTACATTGAAAACAGGATTTCCCTGTTGACAATCGTTACCGTTAGCACTTATTGGAACTACAGTCTGATTACAATGAACCTAAGTAAAAGTTCTATTACATTGAAAACAGGATTTCCCTGTTGAAGACAATCGCTACCGTTAGCACTTATTGGAACTACAGTCTGATTACAATGAACCTAAGTAAAAGCTCTATTACATTGAAAACAGGATAGTTTGTAATAGAATTATTACTATTGTGGTAACTGGTCTAGCCATCCTTCTTGGAACGCTACCATTTTTGAAACATAAAACAGAGGCTCAGAGATTGCGTTTGTACTCAAGGACAGGATTGTTACTGGTTATTCCCCGATTTACTTTCCTAACTACGACGTGATCTGACCTACATGCAAGATGCACGTATTCAGCGGTTTCAGGCTACAGCCCTTTAGCCTGCTGCAGCAGTTCTTTGTCAGATACCATTGTCGCGCGGTGGTTATGAATTTTATTCGAGTACGGTCTGGCAGCTCTACCCCGTTAAAGTGCCTCTGAATTCTCATTTTTAGCTTGTTCGTATATTTATTTTACCGGTACTGATGTTGAAATTGCGGGTTATTAATATGTAATTGTATTGTTGGTAGTTTGTAAATACGACTACATGGAGCTTAAAAAACGCGTAGGAGTGACTTTGCGAAATTACTTTAAAAAGAAACAAAAAACAGAATTCCCTAGTGATAGTGAGCCTCCGCAGTCGTCATCATCATCTAATATCAGTGCCAAGAGGCCAGACCAAGAAGCTAGAGGTTCAGTGACTGATATTTCTCCATTGGCTACACCTTCCACGTCCATTCTTCAATCTAGCGTAGACATAACGAATAATAGTAACGTATCAGAAGACCGCGATCCTTCAAAAGGTTGTTCAAAAGCAGAAATATTCTTATCCATTGGGGTGGGTCCCTATCAGCCAAAATTAAACGAATATCCTTTAAGCAAAGGAAGAAAGTTTAGATCTGAGTGGTATAATGAATTTAGCTGGTTAGAGTACAGTGTAGTGACTGTGCTTATTGTTATTACTGCCGGGGGTTCTCTGAAAATCTTTCTAAAGGAGAAGACATATTTACAGAATCCGGATATAACAATTGGAGAAAGGCATAGAGAAATTCAAAAAGCACCAAAGTAGTAACGCTCATAAATTGTGTTCTTCAAAGGCCACCGAGTTTCGTACCTCTCTGAAATTAGGTTCCATTGGAAATAAATTAGACTCACATAGGAAGCAAGTGGTATCTGAAAATCGTCATTATTTAGACGCCCTTATAACCAGTATTTTGTTTTGCGCCCGCCAATACATTGCTCTTCGTGGCCATAGAGAAAACCAACAGTCTGAAAATAAAAGTAATTTGTTAGAACTTCTCTCCCTGAGGTCTAAAGATAATAATGTAGTTTTTCGTTATTATCTACAAAAAGAGAAGACATTTAGGTATGTCAGTCCCGAATATCAAAACTATTTCTTGGAGTTAATGTCTAAAAGTGTGTTAAGCCAAATAGTTGAAAATGTGAAAAATGCAGAATTATACAGCGTTATTATGGACGAAACGCAAGATTTAAAACGTCATGAACACGTTTCTATTCTCTTAAGATATTGTGACAAAGATTTAAATATCTATGAAAGCTTTTTGGGGTTTTATAGAACTGAAAACACTGATGGTGAATCACTTTTTAATTTATTGAAAAAAGTGTT